>PVIY010013527.1:0-58865 GCA_004026745.1 Myrmecophaga tridactyla
GAGATTAACAGGTCCCTGATCCAATCAACATAACCTAACCAATGTCCTTTTCCTGTTTATAAAACTCACAAATTCTCAGGCCTGAAGCTGCTTTCACTTTTGAAAGTGAATGATTTCCTTGATGCAGCAAATTTGGTTTTCTGAATAAAATGCTGTAAACTGCAACTTACCTTATAAGGTAAGATACATCAACAAAAAGAATTAAGTCAGTATTTTGGAGAGGGGTATCTTGGACAGCCAACCAAAGACTGGACTGTTCATGGATGATGAATAAGTATTTCCTCCCTTCTCAAGGAGAGGAAAGAGTGTGGCTCTATTAAGGGAATTATACCCATGGATAGTTAGGTAGGGAAAATTCAATAGAAGGATTTCACATGAGGTCAATTTCCTAGCAAAAAAGTTTGGATGTTTGCATTTAGAAGTAGCATCAGTAAAGCATGAAAGACCATTAGATGTCGAGGAGAGCCTAAACCATGTTGGCTGAAGTTTTGACTGTTTTAGTGGTGACAGTAACAAGCCTCAGACAATGTGCATAGTCCTGGCTAGCTAAAGTGCTAAACTATAATGAGCAGTAGGTCACAATTTATCTCCTCGCTTCTTGGTTAGGACTTTCAAGGAATGCCCATTATTTTCATGGACAAACAGGAATAATTTGTTTCAGTATAATTCAGAAGTCCCAGAAAAGGTGGCCGTGTAGAACAGTTTTTTAGTTGGACAAATAATTTTTGTTCATCAACAGCCCAGGGAAGGGGTTCCAGAATACTAGTTTTAGGAATGTCATAGAGTGGGACTGTGAAAGAGAGGAACAGAAGACTAATTGAGAACCTAGATGGAAAGGACCGTGTCAATCAAGTCTTATTGACCTCCACAGTAGCTGTAAAACTGCAAGGAATAGACCTATACATCCTCAGGTCACAATTAAAACATGCTCCAAGCACTGTGGAGTTCATTCTGATTTTGGACCTCAAGCTAAAATTGACATAAGAATCAAAAAAAACAGATGGCATCTTATACGTACAGGTAACCCAAGAACAGTGGAAGAAGCAGCTGACTCCTAGCCAAAGGCCATCCCCATTTGCAATAAGACCAAATTATTTTTTATCTTTTCTCCCTTTCTTTTCTCTTGTGCTCCTTTATAACTATATTCTTTTCCTAAGCTTTTATTGCCCTCTTACAATGCTACCTATTATAATGACTCCTGTGATGGTTTAGGGCTGTATGTACCTCATAAAAGCATGTTCTTAAAGTTAATCCATTCCACTGGGTGTGAACCCATTGTAACTAGGAACCTTTAATGAAGTTACTTCAGCTATGGTGTGGCACGAACTAATCAAGATAGGTCTTAATCTTATTACTGAGTCCTTTATAAGCAGAATGAAATTCAGACAGAGATGAAAAAGCCACAGAGGCAAAAAGCTGAATGACAATCTGGAAGAGAAGGGAAAGACCAGTAGAGGCTGCAATGTGAATTGCCTTGTGATAGAGGAAACCAGAACCACAGATCACCAGCAGCCAGTCCTATGATGCCCATCTTTGGACAGAAAGCATCACCTTGATGACATTTTGATTTGGACTCTTCCTATCCTCAAAGCCATGAGCTAATAAATTCCCATTGTTAAACCAAACCACCTGCATAGCACATTCTTGAGCAGCCAAGGAAAATAAAACGGATTTTGATACCAGGAGAGAGGAATGCTGCTATTGCAAATGCCTAAAAATGTTTGAATGGCTTAGGAATTGTGTGATGGGTAAAGGCTGAGAGGATTGTAAGGTGCTTGGTAGAAAAAGCCTAGTCTATTTCAAGAGACTGTTGATAGAGATAAGGATGCTTAATGAACTCCAATGAGCCCTTAGAAGGAAATGATTGATGTATTACTGAAAACTGGAAGAAAGATGATCCTTGAATTACAGAAGCAGAGAACTTTAAAAAATTGAGCTCCAATATAAGATGGAAGGCAGAACTTGTATATTTAGCTGAGGAGACTTCCAAGCTAAATGTGGAAAGCACAGACGGTTTTCTCATTGCAGTTTAAAGCAAATTGTGAGAAAAGGTGATAAACTGAAAACTGAACTCTTAAGCAAAACAAAACCATAAATTGATCATTTGGAAAATCCTAAGCCTATCCATATATATGCTCTGAGACTAGGGCTAGAATCAATCTATCAGGGACTTTCCTGAGCTTCTGGAAAGTGGTGCCTAGAGAATAGAGTTCAACATTAGTGTTTAACTGAACATGGATCCAGTCAGCCATTTCAATCTGGATTCAGGAAGGATGTGTGGAAATTCCTTCTGTCTGATGGTGTCTTGGTTTCCTAGTCTGCTTAAAGCAGGTACTATGAAATAGGTTGGCTTTTAATAATTAAATTTATTAATTTACAAGCTCATACTTTTGAGGCTATGAACATATCCAAATCAAGCCATCATCAAAATGATGCTTTCTTCCTGAAGACTGGCTGCCAGAGATCCCAGACTCCTCATGGCAGCGCACGTGGCAGCGTCTGCTGATCTTCCCCTTCTCTTTTGTGATTCATTGCTTTCAGCATCTTGCTTCTGTGGCTTCCTCCCTCTCTATCCCTGAATCCATTCCATTTATAAAGAACTCCAGTAAGAGGATTAAGACCCATCTTGAATGAGGTGGGTCACATGGTAACTGAAGTAGCCTCCTCAAAAGGTCCTACTTACAATGTGATCACACCCACAGGAATGAATTAGGCTTAAGAACATATTTTTTTCTGGGATATGTATAGCTGCTAAACACCACACTGCACCCGCTGGGCCACAAATGACATGTTCTTTATACATGCAAAATACATTCATTCCATTACAGCATTGCAAAAACCTTAAATAATTTTAGTAACAATGCTTGGTACAAAGTAACGATGCTAGGTACAAAGTCTCATCAAAATTGGTTATGGGTGTGGTCTGCCATGGGGCACAAGTCCTATCTGTGGACATGTTTTATATAGCAATCTCTATCATTTTTTAAAAGGGCATTTACAATTGCAAACATCCATTTGCTGTATTATGATATATATATTTAGGTAACTGTGATGGTTTGAAAATGTATGTCCTTGTGTTAGTTTGCAAGCTGCCAGAATGTGATATACCAGAACTGAAATGGCTTTTGAAAGGGGAAATTTAATAAGTTACAAGTGTACAGTTCTAAGCCTATAAAAATGTCCAAACTAAGACACCCATGGAAAGGTATCTTAATTCAAGGAAGGCTGATGGGTCTGGAACAGCTCTGTCAGCTGGGTAGTTACATGGCTGGCATCTACTGGGCCCTTACTCCTGAGCTCCATTGTTTTCAGCCTCTGTTCCTGTGGGGGGTCCTCACTTTGCTTCTATGGGGCTGGCTTTCATCTCTTGGCTTCCCTTGGCTCTCTCCAGGTTCTGGCTTGCTTAATATCTCATGGCAACATCTGTTGGGCTCCAAGCATCTCCAGACATCTGTGTCTCTGTTCTCCAAGTGTTGGCATCTGTGTCAGCTCTGCTCTGAAGTTTCTGTTGGCTCTGTAGTTTCTAACTCTCTCCAAAATGTTTCCTCTTTTAAAGGATCCCAGCAAAATAATCAAGACCCACATGGAATGGGGTGGAATCAAATCTCCATCTAATCAAAAGGTCACACCCACAAATGGGCATGCCACATCTCATTGGAGATAATCTAATCAAAATTTCCACCTAAAATATTGAATCAGGATTAAAATAAATGGCTGCCTCCAAAAGATTGAATCAGGACTAAAATATGGCTTTTCTGATATGCAATACTTTCAAACTGGTTCAGTCCTTCAGAAAACCATGTTGTTTGAAGATAATCCATTTCTTGGGTGTGGACCCATTGTACATAGGACCTTTTGAGTGGGTTAAGGCATGGCTCAGGGTGGCTCTTTATAAACTGGATGAATACAGAGAGTGAGAGAGGAAGACACAGAAACAAGAAGCTGAAAGCAACAAAACCCAGAAGAGAAGCGAGAGACCAATATATGCCACCATGTGTCTTTTCATGTGGCATAGGAGTTGAGAATCACTGGCAGCCAGTCTTCAGGAAGAAAGCATCATCTTGATGATGCCCTGATTTGAACATTCTCACAACCTCAAATTATAAGCAAATAAGCTCCCATTGTTAAAAGCCAACACATTTGCATAGTTTTTCGGCAGCCTTTCAAACTAAAACAGTAACCTTTTGTCTTCCAAAAGTTGACAAAGATATGACTTGATAGTTTATTCTTAAAAATTGCACATTTTGAATTTTGCATCAAGTTCCTTAACTGACCTGCAATTTTTAAGAATGATGTGAAGAGCAGGTCCAGTATCTTTTTTCCATACGACACCTGGTTGTTTCTGAACAATTTGTGGAAATCTGGCCTTTCCCTACTGCTCTTCAATATTGCCTTTGTTATCTATCAGGTGATCATGTACACCCAGTCTGTTTCTGTTACATTGTTCTAGGTGTTTGCACCTCACACCTTGTACTGATTTTGCATTTATAGTTCATAACACAATCCTGTTATCTGGTTGATCCAATTCTGACACCTTTTTTCAATGTTCTAAAAGTGTCTCAGTTATACTTGGTTTTTGCTCAGCCATATAAGGTGTAGATGCTAATTTAATATCTCTAACTGTCCTTGCAGGTTTTCAGTTTGGATTACTCTTGCCTTTGTATAACAGAAATACCACTATAATGGTTAATTTATTGCAAGTAGCAAAAGTGCAGAGTAGGCAATTCAGTGCTGACTGGAACTGTAGCTATCCTGCTACTTTCTCATGTCACCGTCATTTGCAATTGCTTCTGCACCTCTGGGCTCCAGCCTGAATCCCTGCTAGAAGGAGAAAATGGAAGAAGCACTACCAGCACCCTTCAGCACCATCTCCTTGTCCATAACTGAGTCACATGGCCACATTCAGCTGTATGAAAGGCTAAAATATTGACTTTTTAGAACTGTAATCATTAACACAAGAGAAAAAGTGTTGAAATACATATTGTGCAAGTCCAAATATAGCATTTGCCAGAAAAACTATGCAAATTTTCTATTCTTTTGGGATCAGTTTCAGTGATTATACAAAAAAAATGCTAATTATCCTCCAGAATCATTTTGCCCTTATTTATTTCATTAATATGTCTGAGTTGGGTGAAAAGCTTTCTCTGTTCGTCCAGAACCAAGGGCTTCTTTCCCAGTATGAGGGTCTTCCAGCGCTAACACAGGACACACACACACAGAGGAACCTGCATGAATTGGTGGAGAAAAATCTATCCACATTTGTTCTGAATTGTTTTGGGAAAAAGGAAATATCTGCCTTATGTGAGTCATAAAATCTCTGGGTCTCTTTGCTTTAGAAGTTCTTGGAATTGGGATGCTACAGTCAAAAACTAAATATGTTGCCTTTACTTACCAGCCAAAGTTGGGCTCATAGAGAATAGATAATGCATGGAACAAAGCTAGCAAATCTCATTGTGCTATGGGAGAAATGGAAAAATAGTTATTGGAAACAACTTGGAAGGCAGATTTCAGGCACTTAGAGCTTGCAGGTCATCCCTTAGTTAGAAAATGTGGCACTTATATATTTTTTTGAACAAAGAAGTAGCAGACTTTAATATGTTTCATTAAACAATTTAATTTTGGCTTCACATTATTCTGTAACAAATGATAACCAAATGACCTGCCTAAGTAGCCAATACCATAAAATTACTATAGGACAAGTTATTGAAATTTATAAAGTTAATATCAAATAAACTATACTAGTACACATTTGTATTGGGCCTTACTATAAGCCCAATAAGCCAAAATGGCAATTTTTTAAAAAGTGAGGTCTCTTGGCATAACAGGAAGAGAAGTTGTTTCATCAAAAATTATGAAGACCATAGATAAAAAGAAATTAGCCCACAAGTTTAGCCAAATAAAGGAAGAAAGGGGAGTACAAGTTCACAGCTGATGATAGTTCAGAATAATACATTTACCAGTCTATCACAAATCCATTCACCCCTTCAAGAGTTCAGCATCATGTTCTCCAGCATTTTTCTCCTGTCCCTCTAAATTTCTTTACATGGAACACAAGCCTACACTTATCTTAACAACAGAATATTATATTGTTATTTAATTTGATGGTTAAACAAACAAATAGAAAAAGATTCTTAGGGCCAGACTAACTTCAAGCCATCTCAATACGCCTGAAAACAGGGACTAAAAGTGAGTCATTAAGAAACCATATCCAAAGAGTACTATATTATCTTCAACAATCTTCAATGAAAAATGCCATAGCATTTGAAGAATAACAATGTTTTAATGCTAATTTTTATCCAAGTGCTACTTTGAGTGATTAAGTTGGAATAAATTCCAAACTTACATTTACTTGCATCACCTCAGCTTAATAATCCAATAAATAACAATAACGAAAAAAAAACAAAAAACCACAAAGAATAAAAACAGCATCATATAGCATAGCAGTTTTGTTTGGCTTCTTTTGGATAAAATCTTTAGTTTCCCAACGTGTTACCTAGAAATCCAGTTGTAGATTCAAATTGTGTGAATCCATTTCAGCTAGTAATTTGTTTTGATTTTTAGCATCATAGCCTATTTCAATGGAAAGAGATTTTATTACTTTGTAATTTGAGATTTTTGTTACTTTGTTTCTCACACTTTCAGTGAGCCTCTCATTTTCTTCCTGGCAGGCACTACACCCACTAATGAGCATTGCCAGGGTTGCTGTAGTGGCCAGGAGGTCCTTCACCCAGGCCTGCGTGTCTCATCCTGCCAGAGGGTAAGGGGAGAGGCAGGCGGCGGTTGGGTAGAAGAGGCCAGACATCACAGGACTGCATCTTCAAACCTAGGGAACCACAGAACACCAACTTTTCCCCCCTGAAATGCCACGACATCAGTCTGTAGCACTCATATTTATTGGCTTTCAATTACTCCTGTTGACAAGCTAGCACTGATGAGATGTACTCTGGCAAGAACTAGAGAGATTTATGCTGAGATTAAAAATGCAGAGCTTTATCAATGGAATCTTATCTCTTTCTATGGCCTGCAAATTCAATTGCCTGTGATTTGGGGCCTTTGCAAAGTTTTAAACCCAAGTTCGTCTATTGCCCAAAGCCAAGAAGCCTCCCATGATGTCTCCAGATATCAAATTTTTATTCTAGAGTTGCATGACAAAAGCATACTGCTTTTAACAGGCAGGCAACAGTAAGAGAACTTGACATAAGAATTTCAGTTTCATTGACAACATGGTCCAGCCCCTCAGGGGTACAGGAGTAGCCTTCTGGTCACTCCATTCCTGAACCAGCACAGTCGCTATGGTTTCCATGTAACTGATGGCTTAAGTTTCTTGCTCAGACCATCTTAACATGATGCCAGCTCATATCCTTGGCATTCAAACAACTACAACCAATTTAACCATAGGTAAGTAGCACCTACTGCTCAGATCCCCCCATGAGAGTTTTGTTTAGGCCCCTGGCCTAAAGCCTGAGCTCGGTCTAAACTCTCCAGTTCTATGAACATTTTTTTGAGTAGCAGTCAAAAAAAAAAAAATACTTGGGGGATGCTCTAAGTAAAGGACTGCACACTTTCCTAATCCACGACAACAAACCAGGGACATCTGCTCTGTTGTTGTGATTGGATCTTGGCTCTGGATAAATTAGCCTCACTTAATGCTACACAGGCCCATAAACTGCCAATGGAGCTGGTAACTTCCTTAAGCCTCCTGTCCACAGGGCCCCAACAAGAGTCAGCGCATCCCAGACGCAAGTCCCTAGGGAGACTGTAAGCCTTCAATGGAGCTGGTAGCCATCAGCCTTGAAAGGAGCAGTTAAACTAAGTCTCCACGAGCCAACCTCCATAAGCCTCCTGCAAGCAAAATCCTTAGCACATAGCAAACCTCCCCCTCCATATTAAAAGTTAGCAAATAATCATGAGTAACACCCTAACAATTCCAAATTCTACTCCTCTTGGATGTTTACTTTGTAATCTTGGTAAACTCCAATTAGAAAAAGAAAAGAAAACAGAAACAAACAAACAAAAACCTTATTTTTCTCTGCAATTCAGCTTGGCCACAATACCCTTTAAAACTCACAAGAGATTTCTTGGCTTCCATTAAAGTGATTTGTCTCCTTGTAGGTATTGACTCCTCTACAAAGTATACAGGGAGATAGTCTTAGCAACCTGGCCAAGTGAGAGTTTAAAAAGTTCGAAGATGCCAGACATTGGACTAGCCCATGGCGTCCCTCCAGGCTCTCTCATTCTTGTCACATGGCATTCCTGGATTCCATCTGACTATACCTTTGAGAAAAATGGTATTCTGAGGGAACTTTCTCCACACAGGAACTTAAGTCTCACTCAATTAAATAGTGATACTAATAGTTTCTAAAATACACATATAATTTGAGTTATTGATTTTTATACTTCAGAGGACATAACCTGCCAGCTCACTTACTAAATCAACAATCACAGTTAATATTACAAAATTCAGATTCTTTCTTCAGCTACTCTGTTTCTTTCTTCAGTTACTCTGTTTTGCAAGAGGATTGCAAGGAGACAAATAAACACATACTAACTTAGAATCAGTACAGAAAGACTTTTGCTAGATTTCCCCACAAGGATTTTCCTTTGAGCCCATGTTTACTTGGATATTTTATTATTTTTTTTAACTTGCTATTCTTCCAAAATAATCTGTGTAGTTTATTGTCACATTACAATATAGAATACCTTTAACTTTTCCATTTTCATAATAATCATCAAAATCCAAACATGCTCTTTTGTACACAAATGGTATAGAATACTGGACGGTGATTATTTTTCATAAGAAATTTCTGAGAACACTGCACTTATTATGGGGAATGATTAATTAAACTTGGGGATGGAAACTCCCATGACGCACCCTAATGGGTTCCCTGGTACTGTGATAGACACCTCAGTGCAAGCTATGAAGAACATTCGTCTGATTCAGAGGATGGTACCAAGCCCATCGATGGTGGTCTCAGGCACGAGACAGGTGTAGAGAGCAGAAATGTAAATTAATCTATTTTCAGATATCATTAGACATCAGAGACCAGGTTTCTCAAGACAAGATTTGACCATTTTAGGGCCAAAGAGCCAATATACACAGGGTGATGATACCTGCAGAGGATACAGTTTCAGCAGGCAGCAGTAACTGGGATGGATACTGGACATCAGGGAGGGAAAATGAGTCACTTTATTTGTTAATGAAACAATTGCATTCCCTGAAGGAAGCTAACTCTGGTTATTCACCCAATACCAATCAAAATTCCAACAACCTACTTTGTAGACTTGGGAAAGTTATTTATTTAATTTATTCAGATGGGAAAGGGACCTCAAACAGTCAAAAGCATCCTGAAAAAGAGTGAAGTGAGGCTTTATACTTCCTGACTTTAAAGATGATTATAAAGCCACAGGGTGAAAACAGCATGTTTTTCGAACAAAAATAGACATATTGACCAATGTAATTTTTCTGAGCCATCACAAATAGATCCTCAGACCTTTGGTCAACTGATTGTAGACAAGGCCCCAAAATCACTGATTTGGGACAGAAAAGTGTCTTCAATAAATGAGGCTGGGAAAACTAGAAATCATTATCCAAATGAATAAAAGAGGAACCCTGCTTCATACTTTATACAAAAATTAACTTAAAATTGATAAAAAGGCCAATACTAGAAAACTCCTAAAAGAAAATATAGGGAAACATCTTCAAGACCTAGTGATAGGATGTAGCTTCCTAAACCTTACACCTAAAGCACAAGCAATGAAAGAAAAAATAGATAAATGGGAACTGCTCAAGATTGAACTCCTATGTGCTTCAAAGGATTTTGAAGGTGAAGAGGCAGCCAAATCAAGGGGAGAAAATATTTGGCAACCATATATCTGATAAAGGTTTGATATCCAGTATATATAAAGAAATCTTACCACTCAACAATAAAAGGACAAAAAAAATTACAAAATGGGTAAAAGATATTGTATTAGTTAGGATTCTCTAGAGAAACAGAATCAACAGGGAACACTTGCAAATATAAAATTTATAAAATGTCTCACGTGACCGCAGGAACACAGAGTCCAAAATCCGCAAGGCAAGCTGTGAAGCTGACGACTCCGATGGAGGGTCTGGACAAACTCCACAGGAGAGGCTCACCAGCCGAAGCAGGAATGGGGCCTGTCTCTTCTGAATCTTCTTTAAAAGGCTTCCGGTGATCAGATTAAGCATCACTCATTGCAGAAGACATGCTGCTTTGGCTGATTACAAATGTAACCAGCTGTGGATGTAGCTGACATGATCATGATTTAATTCTATGAAATGTCCTCATTGCAACAGACAGGCCAGCACTTGCCCAACCAGACAAACAGGTACCACCACTTGGCCAAATTGACACATGAACCTAACCATGACAGATATGAATAGATGTTTCTCAAAAAAAAAAAAAACCCACAAATGACTAAAAAGTATATGAAAAGATGTTCATCTTCATTAGCTGTAAGGGAAATGCATATTAAAACCACAATGAGATAGCATCTCACTCTTATAAGAATGGCCACTATTAAACAAACAGGAAACAACATTGTTGGAGAGGATGTGGAGAAATAGGAACACTTTTTCACTGCTGGTGGAAATGTAAAATGGTACAGCCACTGTGTTTCCTCAGAAAACTAAATATTGAGTTGCCCTCTGGCCCAACAATTCCACTGCTTGATATTTATCCAGAAGACCTGAAAGCTGGAACACGAATAAATATTTGCATTCTGATATTCCTAACAGCGCTTATTCACAATTGCCAAAAGATAGAAACAATCCAAGAGTCCATCAACAGAGGAGTAGATAAACAAAATGTAGTATATACATATAATGGAATATAATGCAGCAATAAGGAAAAACGAGGTCCTAAAGCATGTCACAACACAGGATAAACCAGGAGACATAATGCTGAGTAAAACAAGCCAGACACAGAAGGACAGAGATTGTACGATTTCACGAATATGAACTACCTAGAAAATGTAAACTCAAGAGTCTTAAAATGTATAATGTAGGGGACCTAGAGATAGAAAGAAGCTAAAGAAGGGGGAGCAGTCAACTAATACATCCAGAATTGTTAATGAGGTGGGAATGGATAGAGGAAACAGTAACTCATTATTGAGATTATAGGTCACAGTAACGTATTGTAGGAAACATGATTGAAAGTCATGTATGTAAATAAGTTCTTGAAGAAACCATTACAAATGTAAAAATAATAATAGAGTGATATTTGGGAAAAACATAACTATTGCAAACTATGGACTATAATTAACAATAATATTTTAATATTTTTCATCAACAGTAAAAAATTTACTGCACCAATACAATGGGTCAACCATAGGTGGAGAAGAGGGGCATGGAAGGATTTGGGTTTTATTTTTTATTCTTATTTCTGTTCTGAAGTAATGAAAATGTTCTAAAATGTACAAATATGTGCTGATACTGTGAGCAAGTAATTGTACACTTTGGATGGTTTGTGTGGTATGTGAATACATCTAAATAAAATTGGGAAAAAAAGTGAAAGAAGTTGGAAGTAAAAGCTGGATCCCTGTTGCTTAGATAAATATATGTCGATAAGTAGAACAGTGCTCCTGATGGTGGGGGACTCTGGAGACTACTACCTGCTTTCTTGTGTTTCCACACCCGCTGCCTACCAAGGGATACAGTGAAGGTCCACACCTCCATTCCTCTATGCCTCCATTTCCTCAAGATTGCACAGAGTGGCCATGTGAAATTCAGTGAGTGAATTCATGCACAGTTTTGTGGCAGTTCATAAGTCCTCCCTAACTACTAAAAGTATCATTCCTTTTGTTGCTGCCAATGTTTCATGAGTACAGCTGTGACAGCCTCCTGGAAGCTCAAGAGGTCCTCCAAAAAAGGAAAGTAGATTGACAACACAATAAGGCATCCCTTATAGCCATTATAGGCAGGATTCAGCAGTACCATCAGCCCAAAGAACATGAGAAACTCAAATATATGTGAAATAGAAGTTAGAATCATGGACTTAATGGTTTTCAGTCAAGGCATTAAATACTCATTTTCCCAAGTAAAATCAAAGTAGGATATGGCTTTGTAAAATTTTGGCTAAAGAAACTAAGTTACAAATAAAATAGACGCCGTGAGATTATTGAAGGAGAAACTGCTTTAGCAAAGAAATGTCAAACTGTTAAGTCAGAGTGAGAGCCTCAAAGACCATGTGGTCAGAGTTGCTTATAAAGGCATTTAGGGGACTTTCAAATGAAAGTTATAATGACTGGTTGACCATTAATGTGCTTTAGTATACAAAAGGATCTCAATGAGTGGAAAACAGATATACATTGGCCTGATATGCTTGTCCATTCTGATAAGCTATCTCTAAAGGAACCAAAACTAGCTTGTCATCATGTGTTGCTCGCTGCAATATTGCATAGTGTAGTCCACTTTCTTGGAAAGCCCTTGTGGTCAACTGTCTTTGTTCTAGAAAAGGTCTCTATTGCTTATCACAAAAGGATTACTCCTGGAAATGCTGAATGCAGGTGACCATTTTATTTTACTTAATTTCTTGGTACAAGCATTTTGATCCGAGGTTCTTTTTTTTTTTTAATCCTCTTTTAAAGGAACATACTGTTTTATAATTTGGCCCTACGTGTACAAAGAAAAGGATGCTGAACAAAATGGAAATATATTTTAGCAAAGCACCACATGGTTTAATATGATATTTTAACTCTGAAGATTTTCCGTTCAAATACAGCATCTGAATGAAAACATGAACCCAAAGAATGAAACCTCAACTGACTTCATCCTCCTGGGGCCCTTCCCTGAGTTCCTCATTCTCATTGTGCTTCTCATCGACACCATTGCCTTCTCTGGAAACTCTCTCCTCATTCTCCTCATCTGGCTAGACTCCCACCTCCATCCCCCCACCATGTGCTCAGTCAGCTTTCCCTCATTGACCTGGCTTGTATCTCCAGCACAGTCCCCAAATGGTAACCACCTATTTCACAGGGAGGAGGAACATTTCCTATTTTCCATGACCGCTGTATGGCTGTCTTAAACCCCTGAGTTCACAGTCCTCTTGAGCCCCAGGGTCTGTCTCCTGGTAGTCACTGCAGCCTGGAAACTGGGGAGTTCTTAACTGCTCTTATCCATACATCTAACCAATGCATTTCCCTGTCTGTGGCTCCAGGGAAATTAACCACTATTTTTGTGAAATGCCTGCCATTATTAGACTGTATTATGTGGATACACCAGTCTATGAGAGGGTGAAATTTGTGCTAACAACTGCAATCCTTCTTGTCCAATTTGTTCTCATCCTTAGCTCCTTCACTCTCATCTTCCTCATGCCTCAGGATGAACTCCCGCAAGGGGAGGAACAAAGCCTTAGCCACCTGCACCTCCCACCTGACTGTGGTGTGTCTCTACTTGGGTCAGGCCATCTTCATCTACATGATGCCCAGCTCTTCCCACACCCCTGAGCAAGACCAGATCGTGGCTGTGTTTGGCACCATGGTGACCCCCATGCTCAACCCCATCATCTACAGTCTGAGGAGCAAAGCAGTGCTGGGGGCCTTGAGGAAGGTGATGAGACTATTACAGAGCTGTGAAAATTATGCATCTTTAATTGTTCCTTCAATGAAAGTGCCATCCTCAAATTGTGACTAGGTTATAGTCCACCAATCACTTAGATGTTTTGTTGTCAGGCTAGAAATATGTTACTAAATTTGAGAGGAGCAAAATTCAAGCTCATATATTTTAAAAATCGTATGTTGGAATGGTGATAACTTCAGGCATATGCCAGAGGCATAACTTGAATATAACTTTGTCTATTATTATTATTATTACTATAACATGCGCTGGTTAACCTGAACTATTATTATTCTGTTATTACCAATATATTCAATAAATTCTTAAACAATATGAAACCATAGAGTCCTACCCAAGATATATCATTTCAGGTTAAGATTAAATAATTTCGACTTTATGAAGGGGATATTTATTTCAACCTTTATCACAGGTTAAGGGTCATTGTCCCCTCACACAGAAATCTGACAAATAATTTGGCAGGACCTAGTAAAGGTGAAAATACACACACCCTAAAATTCAGCAAACATAGCAAATCCATCCTAGAGAAATTCTCACGCATTTACACAAAGGGACACAAATGTGACTATTTATTACAGAAGTATTTCAGTAGAAAAAAGTTATGAACATTTTATTTTAATTAAATGTTTTAATAGTTCTTGGAAGAACTTTCCTATGCTCCAGGCCAAAAAAATAGATTCATCAAATATTTTCATTACTTACCTTTATATTTTAAAATTATTTCTGAATTACACTTTTATGTATGGTATGACATAGATATCCAACATTATTTTCTCCTTACTGAAAAAACAACACAAATATAAAACATTTTTGTCCCTGATTGAAGATATACTTTTTATCATGTATCAAGTTCCTTAACTCTCTTTCCCTTCACACTTGCCATGGTCAGGTCATGACTCAGTATCACACTTTCTATTAATAAAGCTGCTGAATTGTATCTATGTCACTTGTTGGTTAAACCTTTCTTATAACTCATCTTTCTCAAATTCATTTATTCTTTAAAGGTGCTTAGCCTCCATAAAAAGTATAGAATAAGTTTGTTAAGTGATTGGAAAAATTGATGGAATTCCATTAGGATTTTATTAAACTAATGGACTCACTTTGGGGAAAAATAGAAATGTCTGCAAAAATAGTAAATCATTCCATTTATGGCTATAGCATATCTCTTTGTTCTCTCCTTGCATTTTTTTATGCATTCTTCATTAGGTGAATCCTAAGTATATTACAATGTGCTGCTTTTTACAATGATATCTTACATATTCTTATATTTGTAATTGTTTTTCTCATCTAAAGAAGCAATGTTATCTTTTTGAAGAGGAAATTGAATATTTGGATCTTGATAAATTTAAATTACAGAAACTTTTGTAAAAAATCTTTTGTTATTAATTTATATAAAAATTAAAAATGCAATCATAAGTCTATGATTTGAATTTTCACAAGGTGAACATACCTGTGTAACCATCACCCAGTTCTGGAACTGAAATTTTACCAACATCCCATATGCTGTGCTTACATATCTTTCTCAAACCAAATTTCTCTTCATTTCTGAGAGTGAGCTTTTTCCCTATTTGTATCATTTATAGATATGGAAACACATTGCATGTATTCTTTCATGACTGGCTCATTTTGCTTAATATTTTATTAATGAAAGTTGTCTGTACTCTTGAATATGACAGTGTTTTATTTATTTTTGTGGCCATATGTTATATTTTATTAGCATATCTCAACATATGATTCCTGTCTGATATTGGTGGAAAATTAGTTTTTCCTAAATATTTTTATGTTTACTAGGTAATATGTAGATCTTTAGCATGTCTTTCATATAATTATTCATGTGCATTTGTTTGGGGGACTATTATCTAAGAGGGTAATTACTCGATTTTACATTATATAACCATATAAATTCTCATCAAAACTAGGACACGAAAGTGATATGAAGAGAGAAAGATGTTGGGCAACAGGTGTAAACAGGAATATAATATCTATGCTAGTAAATGGTTATCTGTTCACCATTAGTAGAGTGACAAGCTTTTGTAGTTTATGCTAACATGAGCAATATTTGGAAGTTCAACTTTTTTCATTGTTATTTTCTGTCATTGTAATTTTACCATTCTGATGGGACTGTAGTAACATCTCACTGTAAATTTAATTTCTATTTCCCAACACTAGTGTAGTTGAGCATCATTTTATGCTTAATGGTCATGATAAGCCTTGTCCTTTTCTCCCTTTCCTTGCCATGTTTTTCGCTACCTCACTGACTTTGGACTAGGATATCTCCTGACTTATATTTACCAGTTAATTGTGAGTATATGTAATATGTGTCATTTCTGACCGTTAGTTTTAAAGGTGTGATTGGCTTGTTTAATTTCCATGCATGAAGAAAAGAACATTTCCCGCATGATAAAAAAGAACATTTTCCATAATGCTGAATGTAAACATTGAAGCAGAACTGAACACAACTGCTCCCTAAGCAGAACTGTCCCAGCCACCTTGAAATAAATATATATTATTAAAAACTTAGGAAATGTAGGGGTTATTTTTTGTGCAATATTGTAGCTATACTTAACTGAGAAATATATTCATTAATGTTATTTGTCCATTTTTCTTATAGATTGTGTGCCTGTTTTACTATTGACTTTTAGGAGTTACACATATATTATAGTCACATGTCCCTTCACAATTGTCATCACAATAAGTGTCTTATATAATTTCACTTCAATCTTATAACTTGTATTATTCAACAGAATTTATATATATATGTGTGTATGTATAAGTGTAATGCATGTATGAATACACATCTATAGATAACATATTCATATATATATATATATTAGTATTCTTATTTAAAGAGATAGTAAAATAGATACAGATGTGTGTATACATCTATTCCTTAGCTCTATAAATAGAGAATGAGAAGCACCGACACCCCACAGAAATGTACACACCTAGTGTCCCCATCTTGGTTCCTAAATTCCATGCTCTGGTCAAAGGCTCTTGTTCTTTTCATAAACAACCATTGTTTGCAATTAATTGTCCTGTTATATAATGCTGGATTTTGCTTCCAAAATTATTATTTTATTATTTTTGTCATGAAAATTGATGGGAAAGATTGATCTTTAATTTCCCTTTCCTATGATGCTGTTTTCCAATTTAGGAACTGAGGTATCTTGAGAATATAGTTTTTAATATAGTCTAGAAAAAAATGTTTATAATAGATATAATTTAATTCTTAAATACTTGGAAGATTTCAATGTTGAAGCTGTCAGGATATGAGGGTACTTTTTTTTTTTTTGCATGGGCAGGCACCAGGAATCGAACCTGGGTCTCCAGCATGGCAGGCAAGAACTCTGCCCACTGAGCCACCATGACCCGCCCTTGAGGTACTTTTATAAGGACTCTAATAGCAATTTTGATTTTCAATATAAATAGTAGTATTCAGGCAAATGTTTTTCAAAGACTTGTTCTTCTCACCAAAAAGCAAAAGTAATGGGTAGTGTTTTATAATACATTATAATGATATGTATTTTTAAATATTCAGATTGTATATTTATGAATCATTTGACCCAGTCCAAAAATGATGCTTTAATTTTCAGTAGGGGATGAAAAATCCTAAGTATTTAGGAGGAAAACGTCTGGGTATTCTTGGTCAGATAACTCAAAGCTCATAAACATCCAATATATTATAATTGTATTTGAATGTCATTCATATCTATATTGCTATCTTCTTTTCATTCTTGATGTTGGAAAATTGGGCTTTCTCTCCTTTTTCTACATCAGAATTACTTGGAGATTATAATTTTATTAAATTTTTCAAAGACCCAATGTTCACTTCATTAATTTCCTCTACTGTATATTTATTTTCTACTAAGTTTATGCCTACTGAGAGCTTCATTATTTCACTCCTAAAACATTTTTATGCATGACTTTTTGCCTTATTCCATCTTCACACGAGGGAAATGTAGTCATTTTTCCTTCTTAATGAATATACTTGAAGCTATAAATTTTCCTTTAAGCACTGGTTTAACTGCAACACATTTTGTTTTGTCAAAATATTTATAATATGTGTCATTTCTTTTTTAACCATGAATTTATTTCAATAATTGATTCATTATCAGACAGGTGGTATTTCTGTAGTGATACCTTTGTAATGGATGTCTCACTTAATCCCATTGTTGTAAAAGAATATATACTCTGAATTAATCAAATTTTGAGTCAACTGGGTGACTAAGAGACTGTCTCTTATAAGACACTTATGTTGGTAGTGGATGGGAGATGAGGTTTTTGAATATAAACAGAGTCCTCTGAAGCCTTGTCAGTCTCCTTCTAAGTGAGGCAGGTCTGGTGTGCTCTTTAAGGACACATCTACTACATGGTGGTGATAGTGCCTGCTCTAGTTTGCTAGCTGCCAGAATGCAATATACCAGGAACAGAACAGCTTTTAAAAGGGGGAATTTAACAAATTGCTAGTTTACAGCTCTAAAGCTGAGAAAATGTCCCAATTAAAACAAGTCTATAGAAATGTCCAATCTAAGACATCCAGGGAAAGATACCTTGGTTCAAGAAGGCGAGTGGCTGAATGCATTTCTTTTTTTGGCTGGAAAGGCATGTGGCAAATTCTGTTAGCTTTCTCTTCTGGCTTCTTGTTTCATGAAGCTCCTCCAGGGGCATTTTCCCTCTTCATCTCCAAAAGTCGCTGGCTGGTGGAGTCTCTGCTTTGTGGTTCTGCGGTGTTCTGAAGCTTTCTCCAAAATACTTCTTCTTTTATAGGATTCCAATAAACTAATCAAGACTCACATAGAATGGGTGGAGACATGTCTCCATTTAATCAAGCTTAATACCCACAATTGATTGAGTCACATCTCCATGTAGATGACCTAATCAAGTTTTCAACCTATAGTACTGAATAGGGATTAGAAGAAACTATTGCTCCCACAAAATGATTAAGATTAAAACATGGCTTTTCTAGGGCACATAAATCCTTTCAAATCAGCACAGTTCCATTAGATCTTGTGGGTGCTATGCAAGCAGTCACTATGTTTTCAGAGGTGTCAGCAATTTTCATTTTGTGGCGATATTCTGGAAAGTGCAACTACCTCACCACACACAGACACCATACACATACACATTGTCACATCTCCAACTCTACATGCCTTCTTGGGGAACCCAGGAACCTCCACATCGCCCACACACCCCAGCACATTTGTAGGTATCACTGTCACTGCAAGTTTCACATGGCACAGATCAAGGTGCAGCTTTTCCCCTCGAGTCCTTGTTACTATGCCTCAGCACTACCAGACACAAACATACAAACTGAGAACTACCCTGGGGCCATTTTCACTTCTACCACCACCTATGCCCAGCCAGGCTTAAGTTTGGAGGTAGAAGAAGAAATAAAGGCATCTGCTTATGTTTACTTTACTCGCCTCCTTCTCCCACATGCTTAGAGTTTAAATGGTGAGCTTTACCACATCTCTTGCATCATAGATACATTTTACAGCTTATCACAAATTTTATCATTGTATTGGCATGTTACTAAGTTGAACTAAAATATTTTTCCAGGAGTTGAGTCAGCATATGAAACTAAAAACCCTACTTTAAACATTTTATTATATTGATGAAAATAATCACAATTTTAACTTCCAAGGAAAAATATTTGTGAAAGAATAAAATGTTTTCTCTGAATTTTTTCCTACATGACCTACTGAAAGACACTCCATGTCACAGTTTGGACTGTGCTATTCTCCCCTTACCTCCAATTTGATCATATCTTTACCCCTCAACACATTCCAGTTTGAACTCATTATCCTGCTCATCTGAAACTGCACTTGGAAAGTCACCAGCGTGTGTTTTAGTGAGGGTTCTCCAGAGAAAAAGAACAAACAGAATGTGCGTGTATCTCTGTGTGTGTAAAATAATTTAACACTTATCATAAGAATTGGCTCTCGTGGTCAACAGAGATTAATATCTCTGAACTTTGTATGGCAGGCTACAAGCTGGAAAGTCTAATAAAGGTGACGTTGAATTCCCCTGGAGAAACACGCTGGATGAAACAAGTAGTCTTGTTTTCCAAAGCAATGGAATCATCGTTGCTTTACTTTGTGGATGCACTCTTGCTTTTGAAACCAAGTCATCTAGACAAGTAGAGGATAAAGTCACAGGGACAGGAAGCAAAATATTTTAGTGGAACACAAGACCTAATACTGCCACCTTGATTTCAAACCCTTGACTCCTGAACCTGTGAATCCCAGCTACAGGCAAATAGCACCATAGATTGGACAATGACTTAGAGCATATGAAGACTCCTGGAGAATATTGTCCCAAACCTTCCAGGTATTGCCACCTAGTGGGCACCATAATTTTCACTTCAAAAGGCCATTCCACTAAGCTATCAATCCAACTGCTTCAGCATGAGGTGGAGCATGGTAAGACCTGTGAATTCCATGAGCACGGGCCCATTGCTTCATTCATTAGCTGTGAAGTGGGATATTTGATCAGAAGTAATGCTTTGTAAAATAACATGACAGTGGATAAGGCATTCTATAAGTCCACAGACAGTATTTTTGGCAAATGAATTGCATGTAAGGAAGACTAATCTGTATTAAGTAAATGTTTGTTCCAGAAAGAAAAAAATGCTGCCCCTTCCAAGATGGAAATGGTCCAATGTATTCAATATGCAAGATGTACCAGGCTGATCATCAGAGGGAATTTTTCCATTGGAGTGTTGGTCTCTGCGGCTGGGAGTTGGGCGGCAGGGGCCACAGCCAGTTCAACCTTGGTGAGAGGAAGTCCATGTTGCTGAGCCCATGAAGAACATCTACCTCTACAATGATGGCTATGAGTCCTTTGGGCTGTGGAATGAAAATGACTGTGGATATCTGCTGAAGTCACCTTTTAGTAAGCATTCACATGGGACTCAAATGCCTTAGGAGCTTTTGTCCATTTTGAGTGGTGAATTCACCATACTCTCCTGCTGACTTTTTGCTACCAATTTTCCAATCATGCTCCCTCCAAGTCCTTCCCCATCCAGCCAAACCATTCACTATAGTCTATGAATAGATATATAAATAAACCTCAGGCATATCTCCTTCAAAGAAAAATGAACAGTAGGTACACTCTTCTGAGTTCTGTCCAGTGGGAGGATTTCCCTTCATCACTATATTCAAAGGCTGCCACAGAAAGGGGATGCAGTGCTGTTGCTGTCCATTGTTGGGGGCAGTTACATATTATGGAGAAGCATCTGTAAACTAGGCTTGAATTTTATCTTCCTTGGTCAACTGATTTGAGGTAACTTCTCAAGAGGCAATAGTTACAGAATGGAAGAGAGAAAGTAAAGTGGCAGGACTATGGGCATTTGGATCATTTCCACCCATGACTTACTTTTGCTTTCAGGGCCATCTTGAGACCTGTCTTGTATATATTGCTTCCTTTGATAACTGGGCTCTGCTGTGCGTGCCCAACTTTATGACATGGTGTTCAAGCATCACCCAGTTCACAATGGGCAACTCATATCTTATGGTAAATTTATGGCCCATGGTTATGTGTTCTGTCTCTACTAAATAGTGTTCTATCTCTATTAAGTACATAGAGCAAAATATTTCTCAAAATTAGAGTAGTTATCTGCAGAGGATGGCAAGGCTTTGGTCAAAAATCCTAGGGGTCTGCACTGTGATCTTCCTATGAAGGCTGCCAAAGACCCTAAACAACATCTTTGTTTTTCCAGCAACTCTTCTAGTCCCATTGTGTCTGCAGAATCATGTGAACCAAGTGTCAGAGAAGCTTGCATGGAAGCCTGGACCTATTGAAGGGCCTCCTTTTATTCCAGTCCCCACTCAAAAATAACAACTTCTTAAGTTGCTTGGTAAATGGGCTGGGGCAGCACACCCAGGTAAGAAAGATGTTGCCTCCAAAATCCAAAGAGGGCAACTAGACATCATGCTACTTGTTTGTTTGCAGATGGGGCCAGATGCAACAACTCATCCTTCACTTTAGAAGGGATATCTCGACATGCCACACACTACTGGTTGTCTGCAGTCTCACAGACACGGAAGTCCCCTGAATTTCTCTTGTCTTTATCTTTTACCCTTTGAAACACAAATTCCTTACCAATCACTCTGGAATAGTTTCTGTGACTTATTTGCTAACTTCATTTTGCATCATGTCATCAGTACAATGGACCAGTGTGATGTTTTGTGGAAGGCAAAAGGTCCCTGAAGACTGCATTATGACAGAGCTGGAGAGTTGACATAAATCTGAATGTCACTGAAGAAGTAATGTTGTCTTTGAATTCAGACTTTTTCTGATTGTCTTTACAATCAGGTATCAAGAAAAAAATGTATTTGCTGTATCAAAACATACATACTGATTCCCAGGGAATGGGTTGATCTGCTCAGCCAATGACACCACAGCTGGAACAGCAGCTGCAGTTGCAGTCATGACCTGTTTAAGTTTATAATAATTCACTGGCATCCATCTGTTTTCTACACAGGTCAAATAGGAGAGTTGAGTAGGATGTCATAGGAAACACCTCATGCATCCCTTAAGTGCATGATAGTAACATTGATTTCTTCAATCCCCCCAGGAATGTGGTATTGCTTTTGTGTATTATTTTGCTAGGGAGAGATAGTTCTAGTGACTTCCATTGAGACTTTCCTACTGTAATTGTCCTCACTCAACAGGCCAAAAACCCAATGTGGGAATTTTACTTCACTTTGTATGTCTATTCCAATCATGCATCCCAGACATGGGGAAACAGCCACAGAATGGGTATGGGGACACACTGGGTCCACTGTGAGATGGACCTGAGCTGAGACTCCATTGATGATCTGATCTCCATTAGCCCCTAATCTTCTCAGTGGTCCACAGTGATGTTTTGGGTATCTTGGAAATAGTCAGACAAGAGTTTCCAATAATGCTCAAAATGTCTGATCATTTCCTTTCCCCCATTGTGCATTCACCTTGGTTAAAACTATAAGTGTCTTTGAGGGAGTCATAGAGAAAGATACACAGTCTTAATTTTTGTCAGTGTAGCAGGGTCCTTCTCCAAGGGGACCAGGCCTTCCCTACAGGCAAATGGATGTGGGTCTGTAAACTGTCTCAAGTCTGGGAACAGAAGGGACTTGGCTCTCTACTTTTCTTACTCAAGTTTGACTTTTGTTCCTAGAGTTCCTAGAACACTTCTGTCTCTACTGATCAAGTAAGAATTATCTAAACTAACCATCTAGCTCATTTCTGGGTACTCCATGATCAATTACCCAGTACAATAAATCTATACAAGTCAGCATATTCCACTTACAGCTTTGACTCTGCTGTAAACTATGGCAAACTCACCCACTTATTCTATGGCTATTCAGGACTGAAACTTGGCTCCTGCCAACCCAGGATGGGGCCATTCCCAGTGTATTTAAGGATCTAAGTTAAATGGCAGCATTTTCCACTGTAATAACTGAACTACATGGAAATGCAATCACAGTGTTCTTCAGGATAGATAGAGCTACTCTAACATACTTACTCCTCACAGTCATGGTGACAGATGTGTCTTCTGGGTGAGCAGGTCTTACCATGATAAATTCATTTTTACATTCCAATCTCTATTGACCTTTTAATATGCTAATATGCATTGTAACAAGGTAGTTCTGATATTTCAACTCTATTTAATATAGGTCACATTTTGTTCCATGCTTCAGCCAGCTAACTGAACAAATTGTTTGAACCATTTCTAACTCCTTGATCTACAACAGTGAATCCAGAATGTCTGCATAGCAGGCCCATATGAGTAAATTCAGGGATATCCAACTTGATATTCCTTCCTATACTCAAAATATCCTTACCAATAGATATTCTCCTGATCTCTACCTGCATAAATTGAAAAAAATCAGTGGATCTTTTGGAATGTAACACACCTCATGGGTCACACTTTGTACCTCATCTCCTGAGGCCTGTTGGGACTTCAGTTTAGTTAGAAGTCTGGAAGAAAAGAAAGTTTCTAGGGGTGGCACGTGAGAGGAATAAGGACGCCAAATACCCCAGGAAATTCCATTGCAATTTCATCTGGTGAAACAGGGATAATATCTTCAGTGGGATTTGTGAGGGTTGTTCCTTCATGGCAGGTAATTGCAGGTTCATTGGCAAAGTAAGATTAATATCCTCAGACAGAGGTGGGATGGTTGATTCCTTAGAGAGGACAGTTACTTATCAAAGTTAAGAAAATTCAGGAGATCTAGGGGTCAACTGTCTCCACCATCATCATTTTCAACTCATATGTACTCAATCCAATTTTCAAGATACCATTCCTTACCAATTAATGCCCTTACTTTAACAGCAGACACCCTGCAACGCTGGAAATTCAATTTGCATTATAATTCAGCTACTGGTATAACGATACACTAAATTTGGTCTCCAGTAATCTCCATTCTGCAGCTATGAGATACGAGTGTTTCTTGCTGGGCATGCATAGAAAGTTTCATATCCGTAAGAAGCATCTGAGCTGAGAACTTGCAGCCCTAAACTCGCCCTTTTCTTTAACAGTTTATCCAGCATATTTAAGAATGAACAGCCAACATCATTATACTTTTTAACTTGGCAAAATTCTGCTGAGGTATCAGCTCTGTCACCCAGAGCATCGCCTATTATATGCCCCTGAGTAGCAGTAACCAATGGTGATATTTTGCATATCTTTATTGTCAATTCATATCATGGACTATCAGTGGCATATTGATCATTGGAAATAGAATCATTAGTGCCTTTTAGTCTAATCAGATTAGAGAACCAATTCCAAAAAAGATACTGTTTCTGGTACCAAAATTTGTATTCAAGTTCTCCAGAGAAAGAAAACTAATAGGATATTTTAAGTGTGTGTATGTACTTATGTATATAATATATGTGCATATATAAATATTAAAAGATTATTATTAAAAGATTATTACAGGAATTCCCTGACAAGACCATGAGGAGTGACACATCCAAATTCCACAGGGCAGACTGCATATTGGAAACTCCAATAAATGTGATGTTAAATTCCCCAAGAGAAGAAGACTGGCTTAAGAAGGGAAAAAAAATATTCTTCTCATTGTTGAAATCCTCAGTTCCGCCTATACAGACTCTGACTGGTAAAAGTGACTATTCTCATTACAAAAAGCAATCTCCTTTTATTGATTGTACATGCAATCAGCCATAGAGACAATCAACTGAATAATGATTTAAAACCACATATGAGATAGCCGCATAGTTTGACCAAATAACTGGATACCACAACCCAGCCAAGTGGATACAAGAAATTAATCACCACAACTCTCTTTTTTGCTACATTCAATATGCTTATTTTAGCATTTACTTTGCCAATATTTGTCACTAGTAAGTTATTACTTTCCCTTAATATATTCAAATGACTTTCCATATATGTATGCATTCACTTCCATTCTCTTTCAAACCACCTCAGTGTACTTTATGGATCTCTTGCCACCTGCCTATTATCTCACCATGATAATAGGTGGACAACATTCTCTATTGCTTGACTTCCTCCCATTTTTTGAGCCATAACTCTTTCTCATCCCAAAATGCTTTCCTGAGTTCTGGACCCACATATTATTCTCATGTGGTTTTCTTGTGCAACTACTACTGGCCAAAAAAGTAAGAAAAAGGAAATTCAGTCCTTCATGGAGACATACTAGGTTCTCCTAGTTCTCTCTCCACAAGAGTCATAATGGTATGTTTGAGCTTCCAAATACACAAAATAAAGGTACCCATCTACAGTCTCTGCCAGAGCTTGGCCCTGTGCATGGAATTCGTTTCCACCAATACCAGTGTGGCTCAACAATTTGCTTCCTACAATTCTTTGCTCAAAGGACACCCTGACCACCTATATAAAATACAGCTTCCACACTCCAAGACAGCACACCTGCTCAATATTTCCTGACACTTTTCCCTTGCTAAAGGTACATTTCTTTTTAGTTATTATTTTCTGTTTACACCCTTTAAGCATTGAGAAAACGGAGATTTTTTTTTTATCTATTGTGCTCTTTGGTGCTTATCCAATGTGTAGAATAATTCCTAGCACATAGTAGCTGCTAAGTAAATATTCGAATAAATGGATGAACAAGTGAATGAGTTAAGGAATCAAAGAGGAAGAGAGCATGATGCAAAGTTCTAGACAAAAGGCATCCCAGGGAGAGGGAAAGTCATGTGAAAACCCTTGACTTGGAAAGAACTAAACTGTCTCTGGCCATCCTGGGTGTAGAGCAGAAGGCGAAATAAGAGGAGAAAGAAAATGAAATAAAAGAAGCTAGGAGATGGAGTCAAAAGTCAGATAATGAGTGGTCTG
The DNA here is from genome assembly GCA_004026745.1 of Myrmecophaga tridactyla. Taxonomy (NCBI): domain Eukaryota; kingdom Metazoa; phylum Chordata; class Mammalia; order Pilosa; family Myrmecophagidae; genus Myrmecophaga; species Myrmecophaga tridactyla. The sequence continues at coordinate 25,911 of PVIY010013527.1, forward strand.
TAGATTAAGATCAGCCTGACTGGATTTTTCTATTTTGACCTGTTCTCCAAACAACATCTCGATAGCCATAAAAGCCTGAGAAAATGTTACTATCTCTTTGCTCATCTCCTTTAAAACATTCCATACCTCCACACTCATATTCTGAAGGAAATATTCACTGTTGTAACTTCCACTTGCCCAGCACATGTTGGCATGGTGTAAGTGTGTAATGCATCCCATGAGATGCCATATGGTGTGGGAACGGCCACAGACCCCATGAGAGGCATCACTGCACAGTACTTAGGAGCAGGGATTCCAGACTCTACCTGCCTGAATTTGAAATGAACTGTATCCATTAAAAGCAGCACAATGCTGAGCAAGCTTCTCATTGAATCTCAGTTACAATCATTGTAGAATAAGGCTGATAATAAGTGGTCTCTGAGAATTAAAAGTTTCCTGTATGCATTGCTTGGTGCATGTCAAGCACACAACTGAGCCATTGTTACTATTGGTTAAATAAATGAATAAAGAACTAGCCATAAAGCTATATAAAATCTTTATTTGAAATAATAGTCTAAACAAATGTACATTTGACACAATTGGCTTGAACAGGGAAAGTATGAAAAACATTCATAAATCAACCCAATTCTGCAAAAATGTGCTCCCAGATATTCCATTACTCTAGTGAAATATTGAAAATGATTGAGAGGTTGTGTTCATAGAAAAAAAAAGAGTTTATTTGAGAGCACATTCTTGAAACATTGGTGGAAGAAAAATTCAAGTTATAACTTTGTGCTAAGATCCTGAATATTTTATGTTTGTCCCATTGCTTAGAATTTTTGCCATTAGTCAATAAGCTCTTCCCAATACATAAGTTCTGAAGACAAAGTCTCTGTGTGAATTAACCCTTAGCTGTGGAGGAACCTATGCATTGTGCAAGTGCATCAAGGCAAGCCTGTTTTGGTATCTGTGAAATGAGAGTGAGCTTAGCCTCCCCTGCAGAGGAACAAGTGAGATAGAATGAAAAGTGCTTAGCAGAGAGTGAATACTCTAACCAATCAGAATGCCGTTATGCCTATTTCATAATGATACTGAGTCTGTGATGTGATGTTAAAGTGCTCAAGGATTATAAATCCAGATTTATTTTCACATTTCTTAACTTTAATCTACAAAGAGTCATTGACTCAAGGGGAGAGTGTAAAAATTGGTGTTACAAGAAAAGGAGGATACTTTGAGCATAATCTAAAAGTTGAGTATGAGAGAGAAAAATTAGCAAAATCTCCTCAAGTCCAACTCAAGGAGTCAGATATCACCTGGAGAGTCTAGTTGTTTCATGGAATGGCACCCGAAGTGAAAATGGAGGCAATAATGGAAAGAGAACTAACTTAGATCCCCTTACACATTAGTATTAAATTTTCCTTGCTCTCAGCATTTTCTTCAGAGCCCCTGTGACATCTTTATTCCTAAGGCTGTATACGATAGGGTTCAGCACAGGTGTAAGGATGGCATAGTAGAAAGACACCATCATGTCCTTCTCAGGTGTGTGGTAGGAGCTGGGGAACATGTAGTTGTAGATGGTGGCCCCATAGAAGAGGGTGACAACTGTAATGTGGGAGGAACAGGTGGCAAAGGCCTTCTTCCTGCCTTCTGTTGATTTCATCCTGTGGATGGTGAGGATGATGAAGTAGTAAGAGCCTGAAATGATTGTCACGGGGATGAGGAGCATGATGACACAGCAAAAATATATAATAATCTCATAGAGTGAGGTGTTCAAGCAGGAGAGCTTCAACATAGCAGGGACCTCACAGAAGAAGTGATGAATCACCCTGGATCGGCAGAAAGGTAATGTCATGGTAATGGAAGTGAGCATGAGACCATCTATGGAACCAGTGAACCAGCAACCAGATGCCAGAAGGAGACAGACCTTGTAGTTCATAAGGACAGAATAGCGAAGTGGATGACATATGGCCACATACCGGTCATAGGCCATGGCGCCCAAAAGACAGACTTCTGCACCCCCCAACAGTAGGTAAAAGAACATCTGAGTCCCACACCCAAGGATGGAGATGGTCCTTACTTTGGCCAGCTGGTTCACCAGCATTTTGGGCACAATGACAAAAATATTCATCAGGTCCATGAGGGAGAGTTGGTTGATAAAGAAGTACATAGTAGTATGCAGACTGGGCTCTATGTAGATCAGAAGGATCAAGATGATATTCCCAGTCACAGCAATCAAAAACAAGCTGAAGATGAGTGAGAGGAGCAGGTTAGGGTGTGAACTTTGGCTGAAGATTCCCGACAGGAAAAAGTTACCACCTAGGGTCTGATTGGTAAGGCACATATTTGGACAATTGATTGGAATGACTATCTAGATGACAAAATGAAGATTTATTAAATTCATTCACATATGTGCACCTATACATACACACTACATGAAATGATTCTGTTCTTTCATATATATAATGCACATATTTATAATTATGTATACATGTATACACATATATACATATACATATACATTATAAATGTATATCATTCATAGGTAGTTAACATGGCATTTTTTCCTGCCATCAGAGGAAATGTATTCCATGAGAGTTCATTGCTAGCATCAGGAATGAATTTGCACTGAAAAAAAGGCAATATATTAGAACATGAATAGGATTCCCCCATCTAGAATGGGGTGTAGTATTTCTATACTCATGGAAGTTATAATTAAAGTTAAAATGTTTCCTACAATGGATCACAGTAACTTCAGGCCACTCATATATCATCATTTTTCTTAATTTTCTTACAAAGTTCATGCCTATAACATTTTAAGTTGATAGTATCATATAATGCATGTGCCCATATTGCCAGAATTCTTCTCAGGTGATTTTATAGAGTTAATTATCAATATTATAGCTATTGTTATAGCTTTGACCTTCAAAAGGCATTTTTGCAGAATAGTATAGTACTATGTATGCTTATTTTAATGATCAACATCTTAAATACATGAATATATTCAATATTACTTTTCCAAATTTTTAAACACCACTTGTGCAAGCAATAATTCTAAAATTCTAAACATATTTTATATGTGCGGTTGACCAATATTTACACACCAGTCACAACTTTAGTCAAATTCCTTTAACAATGTAAATGAAGACTCTAGTCCAATTTGTCAATTTTTCCCAAATGATATAAATATTTTTAATAGTATTTTTTTTTTTGCATGGGCAGGCACTGGGAATTGAACCTGGGTTTCCAGCATGGCAGGCAAGAACTCTACCTGCTGAGCCACCATGACCCACCCAACAAATGATGTAAATATTTTTAAACACAAGTGATTAATAAAATGATTTTCACACTTCCACCTAAACAATTTCAAAGATTGAATGAGTTTCTTGATATTTTCATAATAATCTCTCCAAAGATTTTATAACCAATTAGTATTGCATCAATTTTGCAAGATCTTATAGAAAGTTATGAAAGCTTCAGATCTATAAAGCTTGCAGAAATCAATAGTATTTTTTAGTTTGTGGTTTCTCCTGGGTTATTTAAACCATAGCATTTCTCGGGCTATACCTTCCTTAGATCCCCAAAAGTAAATTACAATTTTAATGAGATTTTGCAAGCCCACATATTTCTTGCAATCTCCCATTTTGCCCATCAAATTTAATCTGAAAGGGCAGGCAATGGTGGTGCAGTGGCAGAGTTCTCACCTGCCATGACAGAGACCTGAGTTCGATTCCTGGTACCTGCCCATGCAAAAAGAAAAAACAAAGAAATTAATCAGAGGAAGTATTCCTTATACTTGCATTTACTTTATTACACCAAACTGCCTTATCATTATATATGGGATGGTTGTTCTGACATCTTTTTCTTCCTGTAGATAATTCATGGAGTCTCTACATTCCAATTCCTTCTAATTTGTCCAATCCATCATCTTGTTTACAGACTAGTGAACCATTTCCTACCTGGTTGTTTTGTGGGTCTCATCAGCCCTTTCTTTCCTTAACACTATCCCTCTCTCTTTAAGAATTCAGTGGTTTACTCATGGATATCTGTTGTCTCTTCTTCCATAGTTATGGGTTATGTCTATCATTCCTAAAGATAATAGAATTAATGTAGAGAAAACACCCAGACAAGCTAACCCTAAACAACATAATAATATCAATTTAAAAATCAAATATACATTAGATTCATCTTTATTTTTCATTGCAACTTCACCTTGGTGCACTTTATATTAAATCTTCTACCTTTGAGTATTAACACTAATTCTTAATTATATAGACAGGAATTTTTGCAATTAGCCATTATTATTTCTGGATTGATATTTCCTATTTGATACTTGGCCAATAGTAGTCTCTTTGAGGTGTTTCCTTTGTCTTTTAAATATTACCCTAAATATTTCTAAAAATGTCCTTCTTTACTGAAAACAAAAAGTTGCTGGTTTATCCAAATTTTTCCATGATACAAATTATGGGATCAGCTTCTTATAAAAATCAGGTTTCTTTTATGGGACACTAAAATCTGAGATAAAAGTCTGGGCACTATCCATAAATAGCAGACGCTTTCAAATATCTGGGCACGGGGGTACAATAGTGTTATATCGGTCACCTTGGTAATGAAGTTAGACACATTTTGTCTTTTATTTCAGGTCATGAATATACTTTGAAATTTCCAATTAACTGTTAACATTATTAAATTACTTTGAAAACTTGTTCTAACTAAAAGTAGCATTCCCCTACAATTTGAAGTTAAAATATAATTTTTCCCACCTGTGTGATATAATCTTTATGCCTCCTTGATCAGAATCTTGGTCACTGTATTGATAATGAAGGATGTGGCTCAAGACAGCAGGTTGGAGATAAATATCTAGTTTGTTTTCACCTCAAAATTCAAATGAAAATATGGAAAACTATAAAGCAAATAGCCATCTCATAACACAAAGGAATTTTTAAAAATAAAATTTTATGAACAGAGAAATAATTTTTAGGAAGTTAGCAAGTAAATCAAATATGATCAACTAAGGAAAGTAATTTCAGCCCAAGGATAATGGGGTGACTACAGAGTAGAACAGTTATTCCTGGATTTACCTGCATTTAATCTTGAATATAAAATTCAGAGGATTCTGGACAGCAGTCACCATGAACATTCATTAAAGACAAACTTATGGAAAAGTTGGTCCCACGGTGGCTTTTTTGTCCCAGTACCTGGACAAGAACTTCCTCAATAAAATGGGAAGAGACTTCTTGGAGAAGACTTCTAGCATGGAGGATAAGTCTAGAGATAAAAGCTGAGAGATGCTACGTCACAAGAAAAAAGGAAAGAAACGGAGTGGCAGATGGAACAATCTGCTATTGGCCAAATTCTGGGGTACAGTTCTCTAGGGAGCAGTCTTCCGTGGTCATTTCCAGCATGAAAGCTGGCATTGGAGAGGGAGGGCAGGGCAGGGCACTGGGAAACACACTCTCAGATGATGTGACACCTGGCCACAAAATACTGCACAGACAATTCACCAAAGAAAAGACCTACAACAGGATGCACCCTTATCAACAGAGAAATGAGGAGTCCCAACTTAGCTGAGGAGGTACCCATGAATTAACAGTATGCTGAACCCCATGACTTATTTGCAGAGGGGGAAAGGGTAAGAAAGAAATACCCTTTTAATCTTGGTTATGATCTTTTCTGTACCATAATTTTAACTAACTGCTAGTGCACATGGGTACCATATATGCATGATATAACTATAGAGAACATGAGAAAGGAAAACATTAGCCATAGAGCAATAGGTAAGACTCTTCATATGCATCCCACTTGCTGAATAGCTCCCTTTAGTTTTGCTGCTTACTCTCTCCAATGCTCCAACTGCAGCGCTATTTCCTTTCCCTGAACTCTTCCTACGCATTCATCTTACATATTTGTCTTACTCTCTCTCACCTTTTTGATGTTCTCACTACTTAACTTAGCAAATTTAAATGACATAATCTGCATTATAATTATCCCTTCAGAAAAGGCAACCATTTTCCTTGCTCACTCCATTAGCCAAAGCACAACCCTAGATAAATCCATTTCTCTGCCCACTCTGCTCAGGCATATCCTATTGACAGAAGCTGGAGAAAGCTACAAACCACTCTTACAGGTGCTAGTCAAATAACGTAACTCCTAAATACAGGTGGTCACAATGGCTGCCAGGGAATTTTACTGTGGCCCTAATCCATTCATGTTCTCAGCTTTCTAGATATAAATTTCAAGTTTTCAATTCCTTCATAAAAGCCTCATACCTATTCCCTATTGTCACCCTCAGATTCATAAAACTGAAGGGGTCAGAATAAAATTTCCATATATTCCCACCATCCACCATATGTACCCATAACCTCTATCTTCTCTTCTTTTACCTTACTTGAACTGCTCATGCTTCTATCAATGACTGGTCCCTTACTCTGTCCTCTCATTTGCTCAAAAGGATGGAGTAATCACTTTTCCTCTCCTGATTTTTTATAAATAAATACCACATCACCGGTCAAAATAAAGGGCAAATAAACTTAATGGTAACTGGTAATTAATAAATAACTAGACAAATATTTAAGAGGCTAAATTTTCTTGGAGCAGAAAATAATTTTCGAACATTATAAAGACAAAATGAAGAATTCCCAACATTGTTCAGAAACAATGAGTAAACTCCAAAAGACAATGAAGTAATATCTCTGCTACACTTGAGTTCTATCTACCATATCTCACTTATCGCTTTCCTCATTACCATCCTTGAGGTCCATTTAAAAAAGAAGGGAAAGGGAAGGGAAGGAAAACCTTGTCATATGTAAAATCGCTCCAACTTCAGAGGAAAAAAGTTCAAAATCATGTTTTAAATCAAATTTTCCTGGCAAAGGTTATTGATGCAGCACATTACCACCTAGAGGAAATTCCTCAAGTCTAAAGTTAGTCATTACTTGGTTTGACTCCCTTCTGTTCTTTTCAAGGTAGTTTGTGAGACATTTAAAAAACATTGAGTTTTTTCTTTCCATATGAACATGTAGAGATGAAAATTTTTCTACAGCCCAATTGATCAGATAACTGTCAGGTTCGGATACAATAATACGTGCAACAAGAAGGTCCTACATTGTATCTTTGTGTCTAAAAATCAGCTTATATATAGTAACAATAAATATTAAGTTGCTTTATAGGACATATATACCAGAAAATAAATTTGACTTTCTTACCAGGCAAAAGGAAGGGATATATGATACTCCATTCAAGAAGGAACTCTATTTCCAGTAAGACACTTCTCTTAGAGTCTTCTCACTGAATTAAAGCCTTGTGCTTTTCATTTCCCTCCTTGGCTCTCCAAATACTGAAGCACCAGGCTCCTTTTCTGAAGAAAGGAATACAAAATTGAACCACTTACAGGACCCAATGGCTTCTCTGGAAGAGTGTCAGATGCAGCTGAGTCTTATAGGCACACTCTAGTTATGAAAAACTTGAAGGATGAGCTCTCCACCACGTAAACCCCAAGGACTATCACGGCCTCCACGGGCACAGTTCTGAAGGAATCTATCTCTAATCTTTGATCAATTGTAGGACATGATTCTGTAGACATTTCTAGTTACCTAAACTCTATTAGCCTCCAATGTAAGAATAAGTTTCTACAAGTAGCTTACAACGACTCTCAAAGAAGTTGACCTGACAGTTTGTCTCTAATGAAAGAGAAATGGTAACCCATGTTCAGTTGAATCACTTTTCAAACACATGAAATTATCTCATCATCTTGTTGTAAAGGAAAATAGTGAAACTTAAACCTAAATGAGACAAGTGATAACAAGTTTAATAAATTGTACCCTTCATAAATGTTTCCAGATTTTATTAGTAACGACTGATCATTGTTCAATAATTAGAGGTTATATGCAATTACAAAAAGAAAAATAATGCATACTTCAGAATTCAAAAGTTAACTAATAGTTTGGGGTTTTTCACTTTTAGCCATTTTTATGTTATTAACATAATATCACTTTCACTTGGCTTTATCTGTTTCACATGGCTTTGACCATATTATTTTATGACCACATCTTATCCAAAGTATGGTTGTATTTAAATTTTGAACTTTCAGATTATTCTTAAATATTTAATAGATGGACAAACCATGAATTATGTGACTTTCCTGAGTCCTTAAATGATGAGGGTATTTCTCAAGTTTTGCTAAAATGAGTTATACTTAAGTGAGTAGCTCTCTCTGTCCTACATCTTCTTTTAGGTTAAGATACAAATTTAAAATTCAGGCAAGCTCTCTTAAAACAATGTATTTAATTACTTCAAAAATTTTGCCACTATTAAAAATGTTATAATATTTCTGGATCCAAAAATGATTTATATTTATTGTAGAAAATTTGTAAATACACAATTTTAAGTTGAAAACAAATCCACTTGGCTCAGCAGGCAGAGTTCTTGCCTGCCATGCTGGAGACCTGGGTTCAATTCCCGGTGCCTGCCCATGCAAAAGAAAAGAAAAGAAAACAAATCCACAAAAATATACATATGAAAATCCTGATTTTTTTATACTGGAAGTATTATCATAAATAATTGTCATGCCATTATTTTTAAAATGAGCCAACTTCAAATGCTTGTGGGCATAGCAAGGGAAGGTATGTACCAAGCACATGACATTTGTTGCATGATTGATCCTTTCAGCAGCTATACAGGGAAAATATTAATAATCCCTGAATTAGTTTCCTATAGCTGCTTAACAGATTACCACAGATTTAATGACTTAATACAACTCAAATTAATTCTCTTACAGTTTTGAGGGCACAGAAATTTTAAATCAGTTTCACTGGGCTAAAGTCAACCCATTGGCAGGGCTGGTTCCTTCTGGAGGCTCCGGGGGAGAGTCAGTTTCCTTGCATTTTCCAGTTTCTAATGGTCCCTGCACTCCTTGGATTGTGGCCCCTTCCTCCATTCCTTATTGTCACATGGCTTTCTCTTCTGCCTCTGTCTCCTTCTGTCTGCTTCATGTATGGACCCTTGTGATTATGATGGACCCCCAGATAACCCATGATAATATTCCCCATCTCAAAATCCTGAACTTAATCACATCTACAAAGTCTCTTTTTCCATATAAGGTAGTATTGATATGCTCTGGGGATTAGAAAATGGACATCATTAGAAGCCAATGTTTTGCCTACTACTCTACCCTATAGACCAGATAAAGAAAGTGAGGCACAGAATGCTTAAATAACTTCATCAGCGAGATGAGCAACTGGGCAGTAGGGTTCAAGAATATGCCCGCAGAATCATGCTCTGCACTCTATGGTTGTAACTTCTGGTAATGGCCCAAGGATAGTCCTTAATTATATCGTTACAGCCTTTTTAAAGTAAGTTTTCAATGAATTAAACCTACGTAAAGAAAATTAAAAAATCACCATTGTACATCTCAAGGAGTTTTGACAAACTGAACTTGCCTTATGGCCACAGATGCACCAACAGACAAAAGCACCCAAGTAGACCCCACATGCTGCCATCCAGTCATGATACTCTCCTCCAAAAGTAACTATTACCATGATTTCATATATCACAAAATATTTTTTGCCTGGATTTGAAAGTTATCTAAGAAGAGTTACAAAATATACATTTTTTTGTTCCTAGCTTCCTAAGACTCATCTATGTTGACGAGTAGTTGTCTTTTTTGGTTTGTAAATTTTCATATTGCATAGTATTCCATTTTATTAATAAAAATCAATTAACTATCTATTCTGTTGTTAATGTACTTGCATTATTTTCAATTTTCTACATTATAACTACCACCCTAAGTTCAGATTTAACATTTGTTTTAGAAAACTTGTGTTTGAATTTCTGTTTGATATTTGACCGGGAATGCAATGTCTGGGTCATAGAATGGGAACATATGCAGCTTTAGTAGATACTGTCAAACTGTTTGCCAGATGACTTGTATCATTTATACTCACATCAGCTGTTATTTATCTGTTTTATATCCTCAAAACTATACTGGTGCGTGTGCTGTGCTATCTCTATGGGCTTTTAAAGTTGGTTTTCTTAATAACTAGCCAAGTTGAGCACCTCTTCATAAATTTATTGTAAACATTGATGTTTTTCTGTGAAGTTCCCATTGATGTCTCTTACTCATTTTTCTATTGGGTTTCCTGCCTCTTTCTTATTGATTGGTAGGAATGTTTTGTACATGCTTTATAAAACCAATTCATGGATGTATACATTGGAAAAATGCTTTCCAGGTCGTGGGTTGCCTTTCCACAATATTAATTCTATTTTTTAATAAATTCAGTTTTCATGCAATCCATTTTATCATGATTTCTTTTATGTTAGCACTATGTGTCTTATTTAAGTAATGCTTTTTTACCCCATCATTATACACATATTCTGTATTTTTTCTAAAAGCTTATTGTTTTACCTTTCTCATTTTTATTTGCAATCCTTTTATAATGGATATTTTTGGTTATGATACAAATTAGGAGTCAAGATTAAGTTTATCCTTTATTATATTTTATATATACACACAACATATATACATATCTATATATACACAATATATATAATGTATACATATATACAACGCATGTATATATATAATATATACAGGATTCAAGATTGTTTATCCATGGGTGGCTGCCGTGGCTCAGCAGGCAGAGCTCCGACCTGCCATGCTGGAGGTCTGGAGTTCGATCCCTGGTGCCTCCTGCCCATATGCAAATTAAAAAAAAAAAAGATTGTTTATCCATTATTGTATCGTGTATATATATATATATATATATATACACACAATATAATCAGAATGCTTTATTGAAAAAATCCTTCTTTCTCCCTTGACTGAAGTGTCACCGTTTTTATAAAACAAATGTTCATATATGTGTTCCTCTGTTTCTAGACACTGTTTTGTGTTTATTTTGTCTATTTGACAATTTTGCACTGATACCATATCATACCAGAGTTTTTAATACATAGAGCCTTCTGTCTAATGTGTTTCTGTATATTTCTTCTTGTATATCTGTCCTGTTGAGATTTTATTTTGTCAATTAGAATTTTAAAGTAGAAATTAAATTAACATGAGATTTATCAACTTGAAACCTTAATGCAGATTATTTTTTGCAATGACTATTGGCTTTCTATGCCTTCTGAGACATTCTATCTTTTTTAACACAGAACTTTAGGTTAAGAATTCTTGTACCAAACAATGTGTTGTCTTTAACATCCTAGAGAGTCATCTCTGTTTTAGGTCAAGGGAAATTGGGTACTTCCCAATGTGAGTGTCTCCCCCTAAGAGCTGTAAGTGAAGTTTACTGGGTAAGTTAAAACCCCAGCTATCCTAATTAGTGTAAGTTGAGCCTGTGAAAACCAATAAGCACCCAAGCATACAGACCCTCCAGTTCTCCATTTGCTCGTGATGTCACTCTCAAGACCAGCTCCTACTTTTTCTCTCTGGTTCTTTCCATCTCTTCATTTACTGCTATGTCTCAAGTCCCAGTGTGTTCTGCTATCAGCCCTCCCGCAGGTGTGACACATTGCAAGGAAACCATTGGCTGTGGAGAATAAGTTGTTGAGTGTGTGTTCACTTTTTCAAAATGATCTGCCTTGTAAGGGATGGAGGGAGCCTCACTACTGTCCTTGTCCTACAATATGCCCATACCTGGAGCCCTCTGAGTGCCTAAAAACATACTAAGCCACGTTCTTAAAAGGAGCCCAATTTCCTTGCCACATGTTCTTTCCCTTTAGCTTGATGACAATAACACATGGAGCTGACATCTTGAGATCCCCTTCCTAAAATTTCTTTGTAGAAAATGTTTTCTAGTCTCTTAGACAGTAACCTAAATGTTAAGAGCATAGACACCAAGGAATATGAGTGGGTCATCTCAGCATCTCCCAAGTCATCCATCTCCTGAGTCTTTGAAGATCCTGGGAATGCCCAAGGATAGGGAGTCTACTCCCATGGGCCCAAGAAATCAGGACTCAGAATGGCAGGCCAGTGACCTGGAACACCGGGCATTGGTAGGGGAATTCCCCATCTACTGCAATACTGTTTAGCTACAATATTGTCCGGAGCAAGGCCAACATTAGCCCATAGGACAGTCAATTATAACCCTATATTACGATTGCATCTCCTTTGCAAGAGAAAGGAAAGTGGCAAGAAATTCCTTACATGTAGTTTTTACAACTTTATATCAGAACAAACCCATGAAGGGCTATTGCAAATTATGTGAGGCCCAAGAAAACCATCAGGAATGTCTTCCTCATGACCTTCTTCATGGAAGGGGGCAAATATTTTAAATAATTCTCTTTTAAATGGGCCCCAGCCCCCCAAATCCATATTTAGCCTCTATTGAAACTCATTGTAGTCAAATATAAAATGTCTCTTGTAAATTATCTTTCATTTTTAGCCCTCAGGAAACTTAGTGGACAAAGGTATTCCCAGGAGCATCGTCTTAGACTTCTCGCAGGTGTGGCAAACACCCCCACCTTGGGAGCACAAGTCTAAAAATCTCCCAGGGAAGAACATCCTGGGGATGCCCAGCAACTTGTTCTGAGGACACTTGGTAACTTTACCTCCCCATATTCCCAAGTGATTAGGCCAGCAGAGAGGAAAATGCCCAGCTCTGGCACATGCGTGGGAAGCCACATGGTCACTCTAGTGCTTGTAAGGCGCCTCTATTTTTCCTGTTTTCAGAGAAAATGGAAAATAAAAATAATCAATATAAGCTAAAAATGGAGAAGTATCGCCCTTCAATGGGACTGTCAATTACAATACCACCCTCCAGTGTGTAAAAGACAGGGAAAGTAGTAATAAATGTCCCATAACCAAATGTTTATAGTTCACTATCAAGACAAGAGACTTGTAGTTTATATTATGCCCATGTTTCAATTTCATTTAAAAGAAAAACAGCAATTTGTTAAAAGGCATGAAAAAAATGTGACACAAAGCCATTTAATTATAATAAGCTAAAGGAAATCACTCAAGAAAAAGAAGAAAAAACAGCTCTGTTCTAGGAGATACTAGGAAGCATTAAACAATTATTAATTTAAACCCAGATTCCCAGGGAGGTCAAATTTTTCTGGGCACTCATTTTATCATCCAGTCTTCCCTTAACAAGCTATAAAAGCTCTCCATGGGCCTGCAACCTCCTACTAATGATTTATTGTAAACTACATTTTCTGTCTTTAACAATCAAAACAAGGGCAAAGAGGAGGAAAAAGCAAAATGAGGGAAGCAAAAGACCAGAGAATAGGCTCGACTTATTGCAGTCACTGCTAACAGTGCCCTGTCCTCTCAAGGTGACCCCAATTGTGGCTCAATGGCTCCACCCAAATCATGGATAGAGTTTAACGTTTTAATTAACAAGGCCCCATGGCCTTGTTTCAACTGTGACTTTGAAAAGGTCCACAATAAAAAGCTGCCAGAAACCTTAAAACAACCCTCAGCCTTGGGACCCAGTGGAGCCTTGCCCCAGGTACCACGAACATGAGCTTCTGGCATAGGAACATTGTCTCCTAAATGGGAGCAGGACAGTCTCTTGAGCCCTGCTCATGGCAAGTAAAGAAGACTTACGTGCCCGAGGACATGTATGGCTCTGCTAACTTCACATCTAACTCAGAAGAGCCCCAGGTGACACTCTGCATGACATTTACAATGACTAATTTCTTCATTAACACTGGAGCCAGTTTGTCCTACACTGCCACCCTGGGCTTCCCTCCACTCAGATGTGCCTGGTATGGGAGTTAATAGGAAAGCCAAAACTAAAACCACACTACCCCTCTCCTGGGTAGGCTTGAGGACATTGTAGTGTCCCACCAATCTCTCATTATCTCTACTAAATGCCCCCTCCTTCTAGGGAAATATTCTTCACTCCTTGGGGACCACTGTACAATAGTCAACCTGGCTATTTTTTTAGCCCTTTGCTTTTCCTGGAGTCCCTACTAAATAGATGATTTTTGGCATCCCCAAAGAAATCTTTAAACAAAAAATTACAGACTGTATAAAATTAAGGCATCCTAGGCTGAGCCCACTGAGTTGCCCTTGCATTCAAGTTTTCAGTCCTAAATCTTAAAAAACTCATTTGTATTTTCTTTCTCTAACTCTCAATACCTATTTTTTTCTTTTCTTTTCTTTTTTTTGGGGGGGGGGGATGGGCAGGCACTGGGAATTCAACCTGGGTCTCTGGCAAGGCAGGCAAGAACTCTGCCTGCTGAGCCACCATGGCCTGCCCAATACCTATTTATTTTTAAATAGCAAGAAGCCAACAATAAAATTCCCACCCAGCTCACATAAATAGTGCTGTCCCATAGGATTTCAAAATAGTCCCCATATCTTTAAAAATGCTTTAACAGCAGAACATACTGGCCTAAAACTACCTCAAAATACAGTTTTGCAATATGTTAATTTTGTAAACTAACATATTCATAGTATGAAAGTAAAATCTGTCTCCCATAGTCAATACTAAGCAAAATTTAATAAGCCTATTTATTAACTTGAAAAAATAATTTTTGTGTACAACCATGTGTGCGTACAAAACTGGAATTCAGTTTTCCCCATTAAAATAATGTAAATTATTAGCCTACTCTTACTGAAAGGTTATAAATAGTTTTTCTTAAGCATCAAATACTCTGTATAAAAGATAAAAATTTTATATCACATCAGGATAATATCTTTATTAATGTTTATGTTAACCTTATCATCCTTTAATTCAGAAAACAAGTCTTCTCACTCTTGGAGGAAAACTGTTCTCTCACCTTGTACAAGTGAGGTCCTATAATAGTTTAACATTTTACATAAAAAAGGTTTAAGAAGAACTACAATAAGTAAGAGATTTTCTATCCCTCTATTACTTAAATTTGCATGGGTCAAATGTTATTCATAAATTTAAAAATTATTTAAAATTCCCAAATACTTGACAATGTTCTATCATAATACTAACCTGTGTAATGTTAAAAGTTGCAAATCATAGGAACAACCAAATTTTCTTGTCAGTTACACTAGACTTCTCTAGAAATACAAGTAGTCAACTATAAGTCTGATCTTCATGTTCAACAAAAAGAACTTTAAAGAAGAAACAAAGCAAGAATCCAAGCTATGTTCTACCTGTTAATTAACATAACCCCATTGAGTGTGTAAAAGTAAAACAGGACAAAACTTCTGTTATAATTTGGCAAACATTTTTATTTCTAAAACTAGCTTCCTTAACCAAAAAACAAAAAAAGCAAAGTATGCAATAGCCAGCTAAACTAAAGCAAAACCAAAGCCCTGCCTCCAGAGACTTTAACTCAAAAAAGCAGGACTAATTGCCCTTCCCTGAGCTCTAAAACTGAGAAAAAAAAAGATAAAAAGACTAAATCTCTACACCAATACAAAATATGTTTTCCTAGTCTTGCATGCTCATGCAGCAGTGCAGAAAAAGCAAGCCTTTTTCACAAAAAGAAGAACCCCAATTAAACACTGCCAAGAAATATTCAATTTCTTAAATGCCATGCTATTACCAACATAAAAATAGTGATAACTCATTGCCCAGGGCATTAAAGAAATAATACCAACATTTCTTATTGGAATAGCCAGGCTGACATGGCAACCAAAGCTGTAGCCCAATCAATCGAGCCCCTACTAAGCCTCATTCCTGCACCCATAACTAGCACATGTGCCCTCTTATTCCCCTGATGAGCAAAAATAGATTCCCAGATAATATTCATGCTTAAGCCTGAAAAAAGAGTCATTTCCTTCCCTCTTCCCATCTCTTTTTGATAATACATCTCCCAGGCCAGCTCACTTCTATCCTCCTCCTGCTATTGACCAGCCCTTGCATTTTGAAGTTTTTCACCAAATGTATTTTTTCCAGACCAGAAGCCTTTCACAGCAAACTAATGCTGATATGTGGATTTTCAGCCATTCCAACTGCCTCTTTGGACTCCTCCCCTCTCAGTTTAAATGAGATACCCAAAATGTTCTACACTACCTCAGGCGGGGACTACACCCCCTGACAAGCTGGAAGCAGCTACAGGAGACAGACTCTTATCCTTTTAAGATGAAAGGGCAAGAATTCTCTGAAGGGGGATTTGAAGAAGCCTAGAACAGGGAAAGGATGGGGGGAAACCATGAAGGAGCCCTTGAGTAAGGACCATTAGTCAAGGTTAGGAGGGCTCATATTCTAGACAGACAACCTGCCTAGGGCTATGCACTTATGGAAAACACCTACCAGCAGCCTACCCATCTGAAATTAAATGACTCTCATCAGAGTTAGTCATCTATGGAGGAGGGTGGAGCCAACTAACTCATCCTATTGTACCATCTACCACCAGAAACTGCCCTGGAGAGAAGGGAGACAAGAAAGCCCCAAACAAGGAAGGGAAAGAGGGTATAAGTAACACTAATCTATAAAAGCAAATAGCCCCACATAGGCTATTGCCTATTGCCTTTCATCTTTCTTTTATTATGAGTGCCCACATGTCTTATCTGTGTTTTCATAAATTTGTGTCTATTAAAAGTAAATATGGGACCCTTACAAGGTATAAATGTATTTCTCCTTGTGAGAGTACATGAATTAGCTCTGTAGGCAGAGATTTATTAAGTAAATTACATTGCAAAATAGAATTTATAACTGAGGAACTATTCTTTGAGTTCTTAAGGACTCTTGGATTCACCATCAGTTAATAGCTGATCTTGACTATACCAATTTGATTCTTCAATTTCTGATACAAATCCTCCCAAAAATATTATAAATAGTTTCAGAGGCCATTTAAGCCAAGGATTCAGATGATAGAAGTAAAATACTTGAGGCTGAGTTTATGAAGGTCCAAACAGATCCAAATAAAGCCTTAGCAAAGTTGATTCATAGCCTCTTCAACCAGAAGCCAAAGAAGGATTCAGGCCAAGAGTAGAAAAAATCATCAAAAAAGGACTCCTTATACATATATGTGCTGGTTTGAAAGCTTTTATATACCCTAGAAAAGCCATGTTTTAATTCAAATCAATTTTGGGGGGCAACCATTTCTTCTAATCCTAAATTAGTACTATCGATTGAAAACTTGATTAGGTTATCTCCACAGAGTTGTGACTCAATCAGTTAAACTTGATTAAACTTGATTAGATGGAAATGTGTCTCTACCGACTCTGTGTGGGTCTTGATTAGTTTACTGGAATCTTATTAAAGAGGAGACATTTTGGAAAGAGTTGCTTTTGAGAATAAGGAGAGAGCCACAGAACCATGACAGAATAACAAGAGAACCACAGAACACTAGCCAGTGACCTTTGCAGATGGAGAAAGCCCTCGAGGAGCTTCATGATGCAAGATGTCTAGAGAGAGCTAGTAGACATCACTGTGCTAACCATGTGCCTTTCCAGCTGAGAGAGAAATCCTGAACTTCACTGGCCTTTCTTGAGTGTAGGTAACTTCTTGCTGGTGCCTTAATTTGGACATTTTTACAAACCTGATTTAATTGGGACTTTTTTTGGCCTTAGAACCATAAAGCAGCAATTTATTAAATTCTCCTGTTTAAAAGCCAATCTGTTTCTGGTATATTGTATTCTGGTAGCTAACAAACTAGAACAAAACAAAGGCCCATGTAACACTTTCATACTTCCAGTGAGGAAACAAGGAGGGATGTAGTTACCAGCTTGTTCAAGATTTAAGGGCTATAAACAAAATTGCAATCCCAAGGTTTCCAGTAGTTCTTAATCCAAATACTATCTTATCTTCTGTCCCCTCAGAGTCTATGTACTTTCCTTTAATAGATATATGCTTAGCACTCTTTTGTATCTCTCTTAACCCTGAAAGTCAGTAATTATTAATTTGTAACTAAAGGAGAGGCAGAAATATACCTGGGCTGTCATGTCTTAAGGATTTACAGAGACTTAAATTTGCTGCAATGTTCTATTCTAATCTGGTATGTGGATGGCCTATTACTCCATTCTAAGACTAAGGAGGTTTGTGAGGAAGATTTCCCTTACTTACTTACTTGAGGCACTGGCCTCAAAGGGACGCAAGATATCCAAGGATTAACTGCAATTCTATCAAAAGACTGTATATTATTTGTGTGATAACCTATCTCAAGAAGGGAAACCATTAACTTACAATAGGCTCACTGTTATTCTACACTTCCCTAGGCCGATCACAAAAAGACATCTTCAGGGATTCTTTGGATTAGCTATCTATTGTCACCAATGGATAACTAACTTCTCAGCTATAACAGCCCCACTCTATGACTTAACTAAAATTAGTATTCTGGAAAACCTTCCCTAGACTGACGATGAAGAAAAGGCATTTGTCCAACTGAAAAAGGATTTCTTCACAGGCACTTTCTCTGGTACTTCCAAATTATGCTAAGAATTATTTTACTGTGTGTACATAAAAAAAATGGACATGCCCAGAAGCATAGAGATAAGTAGAGACCTATTGCTTATTATAATTTAACTCTTGACCTGATAGCCAAGTTTATGCACCTGCATTAGTGCTGTCTTTAGTGCCACCATATTTGCTGAGGCCTCATGGTTTTAGGCTCCCTACATCAAATGATCCCTCATGTTTTCTAAATGAAAACAACCAATGTTTTTCTGCCAGGAGGTGGAAATCCTTATGCAGATCCCCTGGCATATAGCTACCCATTGGTATATTCCATTAATTCAGCCACATTCTTTCCACATCCTCAGCAGAGTGAAACCCATGCTTGCTTGCCAAATTCTCTATGAAATGTCAACCCCTAAGTTTGACTTCCAAGATACTCCTGTCCAAAATCCTTACTCACTTCTTTTTGTGGCTATATTTTATTGTAACAGTGGAAAGGATAACTGGCATGGGCTATGTAATAAGCACTTCCCAGGAACTTCTTGAATAAAAGCACTTACTTGGGGTCAAATCAGCCAAAATGGCAGAACTAACAGCTTTAACTGGAGCTCATGAATTGGCAAAATATCAAAGAACAGTCATTTATACAAATAGTAGATGTGATTTTGGTGTAATACCTGACTTTGGCATGCTCTGGAATAGAAGAGGCTCATGATACCTGAAGGAGCTCTCATAATAAATGACCTACAAGTCAATGATCTCATTAAGGCTATTAAATATTTGAGGGAAGCAGCTATTACAAAGTAGAAGCTCAGTCAATGAGAAGCTCTGAGGAGCATAAAGGAAATACCTTGGCTGACTTTCATGCCTAAAAGACAACACAAACAGTTTATGCCTGCAGTTAATGTTAAGGAAGAAATTCAAGAGTCCCTATTAGTAATACATCAATCATCTAACTCTGGGAAACAAAACTGGCTTACTGCTGAATGGGCTCTGCCAGTCCCAGGATGGTTGTCTGGTAGTATTGTAGTCCCTAAAATGGCCCATAGCTAGGATCCTACATGAATATACCCTACTTCATCCTGAATACCTCATTTCAACTTAAAAAATTCACTATTGGGGAGACTTTAAGTGAGAAAAACATCAAGTATATGAATCCTATTCCAGTGGTCAATTGCATGATCCTAGTAAAACTCTAAAAGAGGGCCAAGGTCATATAATTCAACAAACAGGACCTTTTGAACATCTTTGAATGGATTTTATACAGCTACTCCCTACTATGGGATGTGAATATGTCCCAGTCATTACGTGTCTATTCTCTGGATGGATAGAAGCTTTTCATTGTTACAACACTACTGAACCCACAGTAGCTAACAAGCTATTAGATTTTGCTTTCCCAACCTGGGAATTCCTGCTATTCTCTCAAGTGATACAGGTACCCATTTTATGGAACTATATAATTAGCTAAGTAACTAATAAATTTGCTAAGCTTTTCTTCACAAATAAAAAGCTCCATTGCCCCATCATCCTCAATTTTCAGGAAAACCAGGAAGAAATATTGGTATTTTAAAACTTAAATTAGCTCAGCTATATGAATCTCTCTGCATGCCAGGCCTAGAGTCCCTTAGCCTTGATGGCCATAAGCTCTAGGTCATTAGGAAAATACCTGCTATCTCCCTGTGAAATCACAATAGGAAAACCAAAAACTTATTAATTCTCCTACTATACAAACTCTTACTATACAAACTTACAGTCTTTGATGGTTAATTATTGTAAATAACTAGTAGAATACATCCAGTCTTCCATCCGTAGATACAAGATGCCTTTCCTGATATTCCTCTACAGTGGACCATACGTGACCTTCAACTTGGAGGCTTGATATACTAGAAGAGATATCAAAACCAGACTGCTTGAGAATCTGGATGAAAAGTTTTATGACCACAACAACTATATAAAACTACAAATAATTGACCCTGAGTCCACTTATCACAATTAAAACATGTTCCAAGCTCTTTGGATGTCACTTCCATTTTGGACCTCAACCTAAAATTGGCATGAAGATCCCAGAAGCAGATGGCATCTGATGTGGAGAGCTAACCCAAGGCCAGTGGAACAAGCAGGTGACCTCTAACAAAAAGGCATCCCCATCTACTATAAGGCCAAATCCTTTTTTATTTTATCTCCCTTCCCTTTTCCTTGTGCTCCTGTATAATCATTCTCCTCCTAATCTTTTATTACACTCTCAAGGTTCTTCTCCCTATTTAAAATGACTCACTGCTTTCTTTCTTTCTCTTTTCATCTTACCTGATACTCATGACATCAGGTTCATCTTCCCAATATAATACTACCTTTAGGTTAACTCAGACATTACCTCTGTCCTAAATCCTACAAATTCTTGGATATGCCACCCACCACCAACCCACATGATGAAAATCTCTGGGCAATTACATTCTCTTAAAATGAGACCATGGAAGAGGCAGAGTGAGATGTCAGTGTAGGGAGGTGTGAGATTTAGTTCATCTTCTAGGGAAGCTAGTAAATAACCAGGAACTGTCTGGAATGACTGTTTGGGGGACTTCTGTGACCAGATGCATATCATCCACCAGCCTGGAACAGGTGGAAGGGCTGAAATCACAGCAGAGGAGTATGAATAAGTTCTTCCATCTGTGGAGGCTGGTGCCCCTCCTACACTGGCATGGCAGGCTGATTTGGAGACTCTCCCCAGGGGGAGTCAGAGGTTTTTCTCTACTTCAGGAGCTCAACCCAGCTCCAATAGTGGTTTTGGTTGACAAATTTGGACTGCTGATTACAAATTCTGAGCACAGTTAAAGCTACAAAGCAAATATGAAAGAAACCCAAAGATCCCTCTCCAGCAGAGAGTAAGCAGGGCTTATGAAGAAAAATACAGAGGCTTTTGGAGTTTACTGAGCTCAGAATACAGGAAAAAGCTTGTGCCCCCAAAAAGGGGACACATAGAGCTGGGTACCAACTCCAGCTCTGGATTGGTGAACCCAGGCAGCTGGGGACCAGCCCTGAAAAGGATTTTTCTTCTTCTTTTCTTTTAACTTTTTGGCAGTCCAGCAGCAGGAGTTCTCAGTTTTCAACACTGCTCCAGACAAGGGCAGAATTAAGGAATGACTGAGAGACAAAGCAACTAACTGGGTGAAATTCACCAAAGGGCTTATCTTCCCTAAGAAAGGGGAGAGCAGGGCTTAGTACAAGTGGCATCTCTCATTCAGAGAATTTATACCCCAGGGGCTGAAATATCAGCAGCAGTTTTGACACACAAAATGCAGAGGTTAGCATATCTCAAACATACAAGAGTTTCAAACTAAAAAAAGTGGAACCCAGCCTGTCCCAAATACATTCCCAGCAAAGGATAAAGGGGTCAGTGTGAGGAAACTGTAACTTTTCCAGCTTGCAGAGAATGGTGGTTAAAGAGTAGTTCTCCCCACTAAAAAGAGGGGTAGCAAGGCCCAGCATGATGGTTATTTAGAGAATTCAGTCGCCAGGAGTTGGAAAACAGAAACAGTTTAAGCCTACCTTTAGCCTCATCTTTCTCAATCAAGCCCCTGGAAGAGACAGGGTCTGCTGTGAATTAAGGCACAGTACCACTTTATGCCAGTGGGGAGCTGCAGGTTGCAAGCATCATTGTCTGGGAAGGATAGGAAAAGCACAGAATTAAGAGACTTCACAGGGAAGACTGGCATCCTGCCGTATCTCATCCACAGGAAAATTGATATTGATTACACCCTCTTCATGAATCCTGAACTAGTCTTGTCAGAGAAAACCTGATTGCAGTAGTCTTACCTGGGGAGTCACTACTTCCAGAGCCAGACTTCCAGGTAAGCATTACTAGAGATAATGAAAAGGGTGTTAAAAACATACAAAGGAAAAAGCCATGGAAGTGAGAAGTTGAAGGTCAATGAAACCGAGGAGAGAAGGAAGAACCAGCAAGCTTCCATGTACACGATATTGTGACAGAGGAGCCAAGGATTGCTGGAAGCCAGTTTTTGGGTAGAAAACATTGCTTTGATGGTGCCTGGATTTGAACACTTTCCCAGTCTCAAAACCATTCTAACTGCTCTCCATAATCATGCCACCTACCCCACATCATCTAGCTTCTTGCTGTAAGCGGCTGATCAATTGACATTCCCTACAAATATCGCTGTGAGAAGAGTCCTGATTTGCATGTTTCTCTGTTTCTGGATTTCTCTGTTCTTCCCCCAAGGTGTCCCAAAAATTAGTCATTGGAGTGCATTGAACAAAAGAATCTACTGCCTTTGTCTGGTAACAATTTCATGATAAAAACATTCACATAACTAGGAATAGAAGGGAAGTTTCTCAACATTATAAAGGGCATTTATGAAAAATCCACAGATAACATTTTACTCAATGGTGAAAGACTGAAAATGCCCCCTTTAAGATCAGGAACAAGCTAAGGATGCCAGATTTCACCTCTGTTATTAAACACGGTCCTGGAAGCTCTATCCAGAGCAAGATTAAGCAAGAAAATAGAAATAAAAAATATCCACATTACAAAGAAAGAAGTAAAACTATACTTGCAGAAGACATGATCCTTTATATAGAAAATTCTCAAGAGTCCACAAGAAACTTATTAGAGCTAATAAATGAGTTTAGCAATGTAGCAGGGCACAAGATTAACATGGAAAAAATTAGTTGGGCTTCTATACATTAACAATGACTAATCCAAAGTGGAAATTAAGAAATAATTCCATTTACAATACCATCAAAATAATAAAATATCTAGGAATAAATTTAACCAAGGAGGTGAAAGACTTGTACATGGGAAGCTATAAAACACTGCTGAAAGAAATTAATGGCAAGACATCCTGTGTACATGAAATGGAAGACATTAAATTATTAAGATGCCAATTATACACAAAGAAATCGATATATTTAACACAATCCTACCAAAATAACAGCAGTCCTCCCCCCAACCCTTTTTTGGAAGAAATTAAAAAGCCAGTTCACAAATTATTATGGAATCACAAGGGGTCCCTGATAGCCAAATAAATGTTTAAACAGATCAAATTTGGAGGTCCCACACTTCCTGATTTCAAAATGCACCACAAATCCTCAGTAATCAAAAGAATGTGGTACTGATAATGACAGACATATAGACAATGGACTAGAACTGAGTGTCCAGAAATAAACCCACATGTCTATGGTCAACTGATTTCCAACAAGAGTACAAGGTAAACTGAATTGGTGAAAAATAGTCTCTTGGACAAGTGGTACTGGATATTCACAAGTAAAAGAATGAAGTTGTATCCCTACTTCATAGCATATAAAAAAATTATCTCAAAATGGATCAAGAACATAAAAATAATAGCTAAGGCTATAAAACTCTTAGGAAAAAACATAAGGGAACATTTTCATGACTTTGGGTTTGCAGTGATTTCTTAGAGATGACAACAAAAGGCAAGAAACAAAAGAAATTTTTACTTCATCAAAATTAAAAACTTTTGTGCAGCAGAAGGCATTATCAAGAAAGTGAAAATGTAACCTATAAAATGAGAGAAAATAGTTCTAAATCATATATCTAAAAATGGTTTAATATTCAGAATACATGAAGAACTGCTGTAAATCAACAATAAAAAGACAACCCAATTGAAAAAGACATGAAGGATTTGAATAGAAATTTCTCCAAAGGAGATATACAGATAGCCAACAAGTACATGAAAAGGAAGTCAACATCATTAGCCCTTAAAGAGATACAAATCAAAACCTCAATAAGATACTTCTTCATACCCACTAGAGTGGATGTTGTTGTTTTTTTTTTAAAAAAAAATGAGACTAACATACTCGTGAGGATGTGAAGGAATAAGAACTCCTGTACATTTTTGGTGGGGATGTAAAATGCTGCAGCTGCTGTGGAAAACAATTTGGCAGTTCCTCTGAAAGTTAAATGCAGAATTGCCATTTGATCAGACAATTCCACTTCTTTGTATATATTCAAAATGGGCTAGAAGACAGTTCAAGGGCGACCTACCCTGTTAGCCTGGTTCCTAGGATGGGATGATAAATATGGAAGGACTCCCTTCTCCAAAGTGCCTGAAGATAAAACTCATCCCTTAGCAATCTGCAGGCACATTCCTCCCCCTTTGCCCTGAGCATATGTAAACATTCACTGGAGAGAGCCTGGCTAAAGTGTGTCCATTTTATGGCACCTGGTCTACACACCCTGCTATATCTCTAACCAGCTGGGAGAGAGCAATCTCTACCCTATGGCACTTAAGAGAGAGATGCAGGAATGCCAGAAATAAGTTATTTCTCTCTATCTTCCTCTCTCTCTCTTCTGAAGAGAATAAGTTATTTCTCTCTCTCTCCTTTCTGGTTGCTAGTTTGGAACCAACAGTGACTCATTTCCATAATTTTGAAATGGCTTCTTTTCAATAGGAAAAAATAAGCCCAACATGCAAAAGAAAAGGGATAAGCAAAGATGAAAGAAAAAAGAAGCTGTTAGGAATATAAGGCCACTGTTTCTGAAACTAATCTGGCAAAGCTGAGAGCTACTATAGTATGTGCAGATCAGTATGTGATGTTCTGTCACTTGCAACTAAAATATTGATTAGCACTTGACCCAGACAGAGCTTAATATTCCAGGAGTGGTCTGATCAGCACAGATTTTCATGAAACTCTCTTTACTTCTATTATGGATAATATGCATTAACTAAAATGATGTAAAAATATAAATGTAAATGTGCATTTTGGAAACCATGCCACACTGACACTACCTTGTCAATTAAAACCATGGAGTCATTTTCACATAGTCATTGAGTCATATATTCCTACATGCATTTTTCATTTAACTTATTTTAACAATATAACATTTTATAATTTATCACTATTAAAATTGATTTCACTGGGAAAAAAAACCTACAGAGGCAAAAAACAAAGATCAGATCAACATTCCCTGAGGAGGAAGAGGGAAGAGAGAGCTTTTTCTTCATGGTGAAACAACTGCACATATGCAAGAAAGGGTAAGTTCAAAAAACTTCCATGTAAGCAGGATGAGAACTAAATAAGCAAGAGTTGAAAATGTCTGGTCAGTTAAACAGAAGCTATTTTAGAACTCTAGAATAAATAGATCCAAATGTCAAAGAACAGATAGAGAACAAAGCCACCCAAAAAGAAAGGCAACCGGGAGAAAACAACATTCAGAATAAACTAATCAGGAAAAAACAGAAGCCTGGACACCAGCAAAAAGTCATGAGACATACTAGGAAGGATGAAGTTATGGCCCTGTCAAAGTAAAAATCAACTACATCAAATGACATATAGGAGTTGAAACAACTAATTAAAGATATTTAAACAAATCTTTGGAATCGATTCAATGAATGGAAGAAAAATGTGGTAAAAGAGCTGGAGGATATAAAGAAGACACTGGATGAACATACAGAAGAATTCGAAAGCTTGAAAAAAACAATAGCACAACTTACAGGAATAAAAAGGCACAATAGAAGAAATGAAAAACACAAAGGAGACATCCAACAGCAGAATTGAAGAGGTTGAAGAAAGGATTAGTGAAGTAGAGAACAGGGCATATGAAATCCTACACCCAAAAGAGCAGTTCGAGTAAAAAATAGAAAATATGAGCAGAGTCTCAAGAAATTGAATAACAACATGAAGCACATGAATATCCAAGTTTTGGTATCCCAGAAGGAGAAGAGAAGAAAAAAGGCATAGAAAGAAAAATGGAAGAGATAATGACTGAAAATTATCCAACTCTCATGAAAGACATATAAAAGGTCCAATAAGTGCAGCATACCCCAAGCAGAATAAATCTGAATAGACCTACTCCAAGACACTTACTAATCATATTATCAAATGTATTAGCTAGGGTTCTCTAGAGAAACAGAATCAGCAAAAGATATCCATAGATATAAAATTTATAAAAGTGTCTCACATAACCATGGGAATGTAGAGTTCAAGGTCTGTAGGGCAGGCCACAAGCTGGTAACTCCAATGAAGTTCCTCAATAAACTCTCAGAGGAGACTAGCTGGACAGCCCTGGGAATGGAAAAGCCCAAAATCTGTAGGGCAGTCTGTGAAGCTAGTGACTCTGATGAAGGGTCTGGATGAGCTCCACAGGAGAGGCTCACTGCTTGAAGCAAGAAGAGTGTCTCTTCTGAATCCTACTTAAAGACCTGTTGGTGATTAGATTAAGTGTCACTCATTGCAGAAGACACATCCCTTAGCTGATTACAAATGCAATCAGCTGGGGATGCCGCCAGAGTAATCATGATTTAATTCCATGAAATGTCCTCATAGCAACAGACAGACCAGCACTTGCCCAGCCAGATGACCAAGCACAACCACCTGGCCAAACTGACACATGAACCTCACTGTAACAGTCCACCGCTTGCCAACTTGGCAGCTATACACATCACCTTAAACCACACTTAATCTTTAAATAGAAAACAATAACAGACATTTTTTCCTTGCATAACAACACTCATGTGTCCTACATACAACAAGAAACATGTTAAATCTCTCCAGAATAGGGTGCAAGTCCTTGGGTAATATTCATTATTAAACTTGATATCTTACAACTTAAATACTGTAACTTGAACAAAACCACACTACAGTTCTCATTTCTGTAACTGATCATGTGGTCATAGTTCATATTTATCATTGTCTTCTTCCACTATCCATTCCATATTCCCTTTACCCTCGGCAAGCACTTCAGCTGGCCATGGTTTTTTGCCTGGTGGGGTGACCCAAACCTTCATTCCTGATGTTTCAGAGCCATTGGTAGTCCTGCCTAGATTGGGTTGTTGTAGTTTTCCATTGATTTTAATCACAGGGCATGATAGTACTAAAAGATGTCCTAGGGGATCTCCTATATTTCAGGAAAACTCTTCTTTACCTCCATTGTATTGCAGTCTTATTTTCCTCTGATAGTCAGGGTCAATCACCCCAGCCAGTAAAGTAATCCCCTTCTTGGCTTGTTGATCTAGGGACATGAGTAGCCCAAAGTGACCAGGTGACATATCTTAAATTCCAGTTTAATAGAATCATTGTTGTTTCTCCTGATGGAAGCACTCACCTTCTGGAACTAAACCCTGCAGAAAGAGCAGACCTCAAGGTTGCAGGGACAGGAAGCAAAAATTTCCAAGTGGATCACTAGGGATAATAATTCTAGTCTGAGAAAGAGAAGGTAATGTGGCAGGAATGTAGACCATGGGCATTTGGGCAACTTCCTCGTGTAACTTACTTGTGCCTTCAAGACCTACTGCGGCCTTATCTCATATATGCCATTTCTATTTTATAATGGAGTGCTGCTTCACACATCCAACTTCATGGCTCAGTTGGTCAAACAACACCCAGCTAATGAAAGGCAGTTCTGATCTCATGGTAACTTGGTGGCCCGTGGTTAAGCATTCAGTCTCTACTAAGGCCCAGTAGCAGACCAAAAGCTGTTTCTCAAAGAGAGTAGTTATCTGCAGCAAATGGTAAGGTGTTGCACTAAAATCCTAATGGTCTGCATTTTGATTCTCCTGCAGGAGCCTGCCAAAGGCTCTAGACAGCATCTCTATTTGCCACTGACACTTCCAGCACCATTGGACCTGCTGGATCATATGGTCCAAGTGGCAGAACAGCTTGTACAGCAGCCTGGACCTATCACAGAGCCTCCTCTTGTTAAGGTTCCCATTCAAAATGAACTGCTTTTCTGGTCTCTTAACAAATGGGCTAGAGCAGCACACCCAAGTAAGGAATATGTTGTTGCCAAAATCCAAAGAGATCAACTAGGTGTTGTGCCTCTTTTTTGGTTGTAGGAGGGATCAGATGCAGCAACTTATCCTTCACCTTAGAAGGGATATCTCAACATGCCCCACACCACTGGACTCCTAGAAATTTTACTTAGGTAGAAGGCCCCTGTATTTTTGTTGGATTTATCACTGACATGCAAATGTCTTACAAATAAGTCTAGAGTAGTTGCTACTTCTTGCTTACTAGGTCCAATCAACACGATATCATCAATATAATGAACCAGGGTGATGTCTTGTGGGAGGGATAAAAGATCAAGTTCTCTTCAGACAAGATTATGACATAGGACTGGAGAGTTGATATACCCCTGGGGTAGGACAGGGAAAGTATATTGCTGACTTTGCCAGCTGAATGCAAACTGTTTCTGGTGGTCCTTACTAACAGCTATTCAGAAAAAAAGCATTGGCCAGATCAATAGCTGCATACCAGTTACCATGGGAAGTATTGATTTGCTCAAGCAATGAAACAATATCCTGTACAGCAGCTGCAATTGAAGTTACCACCTGGTTGAGTTTAACATAATCCACTGTTATCTTCCAAGACCCATCTGTTTTCTGCAAAGGCCAAATAGGAGAGTTGAATGGGGATGTGGTGGGAATCACCAACCCTGCATCCTTCAAGTCCTTAAGAGTGGCAGTAATCTCTGCAATACCTCCAGGAATGTGGTATTGCTTCTGATTTACTATGCTGTTAGATAGGGGAAGTTCAGATGGCTTCCACTTGGCCTTTCCTACCATAATAGCCCTCACGCCACATGTTAGAGAGCCATATGGAGAGTCTGCCAGTTGCTCAGGATGCCTATTCCAATCATGCATTCTGGAGTTGGGGAAATAACTACAGAATGGGTCCTGGACCCCACTGGACCCACTGTGAGATGGACATGAGCTAAAACTCCATTGATTACCCGGCCTCCATAAGCCGGTCTGACTGGTGGACAAGAGTGATGTTTTGGTGTTTTGGGTCCCCTGGAATTAATGTCACTTCTGAATGAGTGCCTAATAATCCCCAAAATATCTAATCACAATGAGACTCTACGAATGTGGAAACCTTGTGTCTGATGCTCCTTTCAGCTACTATATCAACAAAAGAGTAGAACATATGGAATAAAAATAAATAATAGGGGGAACAGATGAAAAAATAAATTTAGTTTGAAATGCTAGGGATAATTGAAAGCAAGGGGTAAGGGGTATGGTATGTATAATCTTTTTTTCTCTAATATTGTTTTATTTCTTTTTCTGATGTCTTTTTATTTCTTTCTCTAAATCGACTCCTTGTTTTTTAATTCAAGTTAGACTTCTGTTAACTTAACCTAGAACTCTTTTGCTTATACAGGTCAAACAAGAATTTAGTAGACTGCCATCTATTGTACTTCTAGGCCCTCCATGATAGATTAGCCAACACCACAAGGTCTCTTTGGGGGAGGACCCTGTTACACCACCACAAATTTATACTGTTAATTTATACAAGTCTCTGCGAGTCAGATTATTCTGACTCCTGCTTTGAGTCTGCTGTCCATTATGATGGCCATGTTCACCTTGTCTTTGATGATTAAGTGCTGCCACCTAGTTTCTGCCAACTTGAGAGCCAATCATCCCCCTTGTGTTTAAGGATTCCAGCTCAGTGACAGTAGTTCCCACAGTAATATCTGACCCACAGAGAAGGGCAACTATAGAGCTCTTCAGGGATGATGGAGCTAGTCTCACAAATTTATTTATCACAATTCTGGTAAAAGGTGCATCCTCAGGACATTCCTGGGGTGTATGAGTAGGCTTTCCATGATAAATCCACTCTAACATCCCAAGCCCTCTAAGCTGTTGGGTCCCCTTATCTACATTATACCAGGGCAGTTCTGGCATTTCAACCTCAGGTAATGTCGGCCACCTTTAATCCATGTTTCATCCAACCACCCAAACAAATTGTTAATGCCTTTTCTAACCCCTTGAGCTATAACATTGAATGCAGAATCTCTGCTTAATGGGTCCATATCAATAAATTCAGCCTGATCCAGCTTTATATTCCTCTCATCATTATCCCACACCCTTAACATTCATTCCCACACATATCCCCTGATTTATGTCTACATAAATTGGAAAACTCATGCAGTTCTTTTGGAGTATAATGTACCTCCTCATGGGTGACACTTTGTACCTCACCTTTTGGAGCCTGTTGGGACTTTGGTCTATTTATAGGTCTGGAAGAAATGATGGGTGGGTCATGAAAGAATTAGAAGTATCTTCTGAGCCATTTGTTTCAAGGCATTCATTTGCAGTTTCAGGTGGAGATTGGGTGGCCAACTCCTCAGGGCAGGCTGGAGGTGATGTGGCTATGTCCTAAGGCCAGACTATCACAGGGTTATCTAGAAAAGACTCAGCATGATCTAGGGTTTCAAGCTCTCCACCAACATCATTATCAATCCATATGTCATCATCCTATTTTTCAGGGTCACACTCCTTTCTAATCAATGCCCTCACTTTAATGGCAGACAGTATGCAAACTGGAGATTGCAAGTTAAACTGTAAAGTTGCTACTCTAATAATAAGATTATGAGTCTATTTTCAGAGATCTTAAGTCTTCAGCTACAGAAAATAAGATTTTCCTTCAGGGCACTCATAGAAACATTTACATCTGTCACACAGGACATAATCTTCTCATTTGAAGCCTTTATCTCATCCTGTTCCATGATTAATGTGTACAGCATATCTAACAACAATGAGCCAATATCTCTATACTTCCTATTTCCACAAAGCTCCATAGAGATGTCAAAAACATTAGCCCTCAGAGCCTGGCTTCATACAAGTGAAGCATTAGAAGAATTTGGTGATAATATTTTGACTATCTCTTTTGCCAGCTCACCCCATGGATTGGCAGTGTCATTCTGATTATGAGGAACAGAGTCCTTAGTGCCTCTGAGTCCAGTCTGAGTAGAAAACCAGTCATAAAAACTTATTTTTTAATTTTAACATTTGTTCCCCCATTATTTATTTTTATCCATATGTTCTGCTCATCTATTGACAAGGTAGATAAAAGGAGCACAAGACACAAAGAAAAACTCATTTTTTAAAGATTCTGTTTCTTAAGACCCCAGTCTCAGTACCAAGCTGTATTAGCTAGTGTTCTCTAGAGAAACAGAATCAGCAGGAGACATAAAATTTATATAAGTGTTTCATGTAACCATGGGAATGTTGAGTCCAAGGTCTGTAGGGCAGGCCACAAGCTGGTAACTCCAATGAAGTTCCTCAAGAACTCTCAGGAGAGGCTGGTTGGACAATTGTGGGAATGGAAGAGTCTACAATCTGTATGGTAGGCTGTGAAGCTGGTGACTCCAATGAAGCATCTGAAAGAACTCCACAGGAGAGGCTCACCTGGAAAAAAGCAGGAAGAGTGACTGTCTCTTCTGAATCCTTCTTAATAGCCTGCTGGTGATTAGATTAAGTGTCACTCATTGTGGAAAGCATTCCCCTTAGCTGATTACAAATGCAATCATCTGTGGATGCAGCCAACACAATCATGATTTAATTCCATGAAATGTTCTCATAGCAACAGACAAACCAGAGCTTGCCTGACCAAATGGCCAGGCACCACCAGTTGGCAAAGTTGACACATGAACCTGACCATGACAAATGTCAAAGACAAAGAGAGAATTCTAAAACCAGAAAGACAAAAGTGATCTCTCATATACAAGGGAAGCTCAAGACAACTATTTGCAATTTCTCAACAGAAACAATGGAGGTGAGAAGGCAGTGGTATGATATACTTAAGATACTGAAAGAGAAAATGTCCCAACCTGAGAACTCTATATGCAGCAAAATTTTCCTTCAACAAAGAGGGAGAGCTTAAGATACTTACAGATAAAAAGACACTGAGAGAGTTTGTGAACAAGAGAACTGTTACATAAGAAATACTAAAAGAAGTCTATTTTAGTCTGCTAGCTGCTGGAATGCAATATAGAAGAGAAGGAATGGCTTTCAAAGGGGGGAATTTAATAAGTTACTAGCTTACAGTTCAAATGCTGAGAAATGTCCTAATTAAAACAAATCTATAGACATGTCCAATCTAAGGCATCCAGGGAAAGATACTTTTCTAGTTTGCTAGCTGCCAGAATCCAATATACCAGGAACAGAATGACTTTTTAAAAGGGGAATTTAATAAGTTGCTAGTTTACAGTTCTAAGGCTGAGAAAATGTCCGAATTAAAACAGGGTTATAGAAATGTCCAATCAAAGGCATCCAGAGAAAGATACCTTGTTCAAGAAGGCTGATGAAGTTCAGGGTTTCTCTCTCTCAAGTGAGAAGCCACATGGAGAACATAGTCAGGGTTTCTCTCAGATGGAAGGGCACATGGCGAACACAGCATCATCTACTAGCATTCTCTCCTGGCTTCTGGTTTCATGAAGCTCCCCGGGAGGCATTTTCCTTCTTCATCTCCAAAGGTCACTGGCTGGTGGACTCTGCTTCGTGGTGCTGCAGCATTCTCTGCTCTCTCCGAATCTTATTCTCCAAAATGTTTCCTCTTTTATAGGAGTCCAGTAAACCAATCAAAATCCACCCAAATGAGTGGAGACATGTTGTCACCTAATCCAGCTTAACAACCACTCTTGATTAAATCACATTTCCAGGGAGATGATCTGATTACAGTTTTAAACATACAGTATTGAATAGTGTTTTAGTTTGCTAGCTGCCGGAATGCAATATACCAGAAATGGAATGGCTTTTAAAAGGGGAGAATTTAATGAGTTGCTAATTTACAGTTCTAAGGCCGAGAAAATGTCCCAATCAAGTCTATAGAAATGTCCAATCAAAGGCATCCAGGGAAAGATACCTTGGTTCAAGAAGGCCGATGAAGTTCAGGGTCTCTCTCTCAAGTGAGAAGGCACATGGCGAACACAGTCAGGGCTTCTCTCTCGGCTGGAGGG
>PVIY010013528.1:0-43887 GCA_004026745.1 Myrmecophaga tridactyla
ATATACAGAACCAGTAGAGTGAATGCTGCTAGGCACCGCAGGTGGAATGGTGTTATTCATGGGATTTCATCTTAGCCATTTTTCTCTAACTTTAACAATAATTCCGGGGTTGCAGTTCACAAGTTTCAAGTCATTCGTATATTTAGCCTGAGAAAATGTAAGTCTGAATTGGTCCCCAGAAAAGAAGACAGCTTCCCTTTATTTTGCCCCTGGCATGCTATTCGTTATTAAACATTAAAGTTGTGTCAATTATTTTCATAGTTGATTATCACCCCAGTTATTCTACCAGTGTATCAAGTCTTCTTTAAATCACGTCTGGCAGGGACCCTGAACCGAAATAAAGAATAGAATTATTTGCACGTTAGGTTTCCTAACTAACCACGGAGATCGGTTAATTGTTTAAGTTCACTCCACGACCCCACTTCCGGCCACCCTCATCCCCAAATAACAGAAGGAGACGATTTACGCATTTATTTTAATCCATGTGGGATTGAACTTCAGAGTTACTTTTTGGGGAGATACAAGAGCCACGTTCGTTCCTTCGTTTGAAGTGGGGATGAACCGAGCCATATCCTGAGAAGACCTCCGTGCTTAGTATTAGCGGCTCCACAGTTATTCGGCTTGAGTTGTAATTATTTTACCATTATTACACGCAAGGCTTTTAACAAAACAGTCGTTCCCTCCATTTAAGCAGGGAGTTTTATAATTTATTACATCTCTTTGGTCATCAGCACACTATTCAAACAGTTGGCCACTGGTGACCAATTCCATTAAGGTTAAGCAACATAACTTTAAATTAGAAATAAGCTAATGTGTCTTCATCAAGGGCCTGCTGTGTTTTCACTGCTGTTTATGAGATGATACTAAATGTGGATATGGAGCATGCTCACTGGGACCAATTCCTTTCGGCCTGCAAATGGGAAAGTCTCGGGTGTACCCGGTCCAGAGCTAATTAATGGGATAACATCTGCTTTAAGCATTCGGCTGGAGTAATTTCTATCAACTTCCTAGCGAAGGTGCGGGGGAAACTGTCAGAGAACTAAGTATCTATCATGAGCCATATTAATCTGTGACAGGACTGCAAAAGGCACATTTCAGTCTTGGTTTTATATTTATTTGGGGCATTGCTTTTCTCCACGCAGGCTTCCCAACCCAGCCTTCCTTTCTGAATAATTGTGGGGGTACAAAAGTCAATAACCTATTATATACACAGAGGCCAGGGAACTGCTCATGTTTTTAAGCATTCAATGTAGAAGAGATAAAAGATGAGAATAAAACAGCCATGTTCCTTCTGAAACAATCAGTTTCAGCCACAAAGACATTTATGTTGTTTTATCGTATTACTTAAAAACGCAGCAGGATTTGCTAAAGCGAAAACACCAGTGCTGTAAAACAAGCTTCGCAAGGGATAAGTCCACTTATTTCATGTTATCAGCTCTTGTACAACATGATCCCAGCTTTAGTAGCGACTAAATAAAGGTGCCTTGTCCTGTGTGTGGTGATTTACATAAATCCGACCTGAACGGAGGGGAAAGCAATTCTCTGGCAACTTAAAATAAGTGAAGTGTGTGAAAGCAGCAGTAGCAATTCCTTCTGCAGAGGTTTTCCACAAATTCGAATTATTTATTTATTCATGCATTTATTTGCCTATTGTTTAATCTCTATCTATTTATTATTTATTAAGAGTTACTCTAATAAAGCATGTAGGGGGACACATTGCAACATCCATGTTCTTTTGGAGAAAGCCCCTGAATTAGTAGACTCACTATATGGTCAAACAGATCCAACCTTTGTGGTCGGTCCTCGTGATCAATAGAAAGAGAGAGAAAAAAAGTACTTTTTTGGTCTAGTGAGTGAGCTGAAATATGCTGATGTTATTTTTAAAATAATCCTGGGCCCAATAAATGGCCCACACAAGACATGATGCCAAAGCAAGAAACTGCAATAATGACCATTCACCTTTACCTGTAAGCTGATGTGTTCAGAAGCCAGAAGTCAGCTCACAATGAGGATGGGGGTCTCCATGGCCTAAAAACCCACACCTTCCTTTAAAGAGGGCAACCCAGGGTTCTGTGTGGAAATGAATCTGAGAGGACAATCAGAGTATTTTTAAAAGAACTCTAACACTCAAACTATAGAGAAAAAAAAAATCGGCACTTTCTGTAGCTATTTAATAATTCCAAGAACTTTTTAATATTGCTAAATTGCAATTGCGGCTGTTCCCAGCTTACATATTTATACAATAATCTTGTAGTAAACTAATAAGTTGTGTTGGTTAATTGCCAAGCTACTTTGCATACAGTTAACTTGTGCATATAAAAATACGCATGATGAACATATAGTATTTTATAACCCAGAGCAACGAACATGCTCATACCTAATGCATGCACACAAACACTATAAGCCAGGAAAAATTGCTCATGGTAGTTACTACCACAGGCTGGCAGGCCAGAAAATACATTTTGTGCCTAATATGCATAAGCACAGAAATATGGTCAGGCTCATTACTGTAATAAAGCTGTGATTTGCCAGCAGGATCAGTAGAAACACACTTGAAGCAGTCTGTCCCTTGCACTAGCTCACGTGCCATAAAGCAATAAGGTTGTAACAAGGGTGAATCCTCAATTCAGTTGGGCTACCTTGTCTGGGTTATTTGAACCTTTATCTGCCTTAAGGGGCCCATTTGCTTGTCCTAATGTGTACACAGTGATAATGTGGCCATTTACACAATAAGGAAGGTAGGCAAAACAGTAGTCTGTCCTGCAATAACGTGGGGTGGCAAGATGGTGGGGAACTGGCGAAGGTTGGTTCAATTACATAACTCTGTGGAGACGTCTTCAAATGGGAGTGGTGGCTTTTTAATGCGCTGCAGAATGAGTATAGTGTTGGACAAGAAAAGAAAGGTCACGTGGACTTCCTTTTTAGTGCTTCGATGAAATTAGAGGCAGCTTCATGAAAGGAAATGCCTTGAGTTCTCTGCTTGAGGTATGCCTATTACCTAAAAAGAGCCACACAATGTATAGAATTTACACTGAGAGGAAGGCAGGTCAAGAGGGCAGCTTCCTAGTTGGAGAGAAGATGCTCAGAGATCATGTCCCTGTGGGAGGGGGCGTTCAGTAATCACACAAGGAAAGTTTGAGTGAAATGAAACTAAGCTGGCCCCGAAATGAGCCACAGTGTCCTGCAAACATGCCAGCACCTGGGAGCCCTGTTCTTGGGAAGGACTTGTGAAGGGTCTCCTTTCATGGTCGAGGGCTAGAAAATGGAAATCAAGGTTGAGGTCGACCGGCAGAGACTGTGAAAATCATCATGGCACTATTTTAACCCATTCCTTTTCTTAACGTTTTTGCCAACTTTTAATGATAGCCATTTTTTGTATTTTTCCCTGCCCATTCAAACATGCAGAAAACCTAGTGATGAAGTGTGATGAAGAAAATAACTAAATGAAATATCTAAAAGCCTGTCCCATGGTTTGCAAAAGAATCGAGCTACCAACTAGAAAAAAATAATGCAGTAACTTTCAAATTCTACTTCCAGTGTTCCCCACGCTTTTCATAAATAAGTATCAAAGCTTTCAAAGAGGCATTATTGTACTGGCAAACTGCAATTAACTGCTTCATGGGAAACTCACTGTGTTGAGAATGACTCTGAGGTCACATGCATTCTCAACATACACAAAGGAGGTGAGTTATAGAATCTACTCCAGTTCTCCCTGTCGCCCACACGTACCAAGCTTCATTCACGCAGTCCTGTCCCCCTCATCTGAGAGGCCCTCCTGCATTCTTCAAGACGTGTCACCTCAGAACACCTTCAGACTTTCTTCATTCTGGTGGGGAAAGAAATTGTGGGTAGGATATGAAAACATCACCAAATAATATATATTATATAGCATGCATATTTTATACATATTATTGAACATGAGTGTGCTGGTTTGAAAGGATGTATGTCCCCTAGAAAAGCCATGTTTTAATCTAAATCCCATTTCATAAAGGCAGAATAATCCCTATTCAATACTGTATGTAATTAGATCATCTCCCTGGAGATGTAACCCAATCAAGAGTGGCTATTAAACTGGATTAGGTGGAGGCATGTTTCCACCCATTTGGGTGGGTCTCGATTAGTTTCTGAAGTCCTATACAAGAGGAAATATTTTGGAGAATGGGAGATTCAGAGAGAGCAGAGCAGAACAACATAGCCACGAGAAGCAGAGTTCACCAGCCAGCAACCTTTGGAGATGAAGAAGGAAAATGTCTCCTGGGGAGCTTCATGAAACAGAAAGCCGGGAGAAGAAGCTAGCAGATGACTCTGTGTTCACCATGTGCCCTTCCAGATGAGAGAGGAACCCTGACCGTGTTCACCATGTGCCTTTACAGATGAAAGAGAAACTCTAACTGTGTTCGCCATGTGCCTTCTCACTTGAGAGAGAAACCCTGAACTTCATCGGCCTTCTTGAACCAAGGTATCTTTCCCTGGATGCCTTTGATTGGACATTTCTATAGACTTGTTGTAATCGGGACATTTTCTCAGCCTTAGAACTGTAAACTAGCAACTCATTAAATTCCCCTTTTTAAAAGCCATTCCGTTTCTGGTATATTGCATTCTGGCAGCTAGCAAAGTAGAACAATGAGCGATTTTTTTTTTTCTAGTCACACACCTACACATGGAAAGTAGAATAATACACAAAAATAATTTTATGTTTACGTTGATCCTCTTTGGGAAATGGACTCACCATGGTATAAAGAAAACAGAAATACCCATAGCTCACAAAGAGGCCATCCAGGCTGGCCTAGTGGGAAATTGGAGAGGACAGCTCCCTGAGGAGTGCAATCTACAGGGGTTCTGAATGTTTTCCTTCTGTGGGGTCTCAGATACCAAGGAGAATCACTACTGTGGGTTGACACGTCATCATCTCTAGATTGTCCCAAATTGAAGGCAAACAAGCTACTAGGCAGGTTCACACACTGAATCAGTAACACTATCCCTAGTTTAAGATCAGCTAATGACCACCAAAGAGAGGGTAGGACTCTATGGAAATGGCAGGATGATGATGATGATGATGATGATGATGATGATGATGATGATTTGAAAGAGTTGAGCTATCGAGTCAATAGGAGCATTAGCAGCAAAGAACTACTCTGCGAAGGCCCCTCCAGTTAGAGCTGACCAAGAGGCCTCTGGGTTTCTGAGAATAAGTGATGTCAAATCAAATCAGCCTGCATGTATTATATGCCTTCTAGATGTTCTGGGGTCTACTGTATAATACACAGGCAGTGGCGTGAGCAGATGTTTGAAGGGCACAGATAAAATAGCTTAGAATGGGAGATCTGACTATTTTAAGAGAGCATTTATCTTTGGGTTTACTTATCTTGGTTACCCAAAAAAATACAACGATGTGATATTTTTATTCTATATCAGAGGAAATAGAGCCGCCGTGAACATGTTTCCTATTATACAGTTTTGAGAGCTTTGTCACATTTGTGAGAATTCAACATTTTTCCCCATCTGGGCACTTTCAAGATCAGGTTTTAACACTATAAAGGGGTTTTCCCTCTTCCCCTGCCACTCCCTTCCTAGTACTCTGCTTATGAGCGATTTCTGACCTTGAACTATGGCGATTTCGTGGCAGAGGAAAGATGAGCCAAAATGAAGACAGTGCTTACTAGTAGTCAATAGTGCACACACTTCAGCACAGCAGCAAAGCTCTAGTGTGCCGGTGGCTGGGGCACTGCTCTGTGCCTGAGCCCCAAAGAGGAAGAGGTGAGGAGAAATGGCAATCGGGAACACGCTGGGATGTGGTTTTCCAGACTTGCTTGGGGCTGGTCCTGAGATGACCTTCAGAGGTTGCAGCTCACCCTGGGAGGAAAGCTTCCTTCAACCGAAACATAAGCAGCAGTCTGGGACCAACATTTGGGGCCAATTCGGTCAATGCAACACTCTTTTCCAGATTGGCCTCTGAATACTTGAGGTTCCCAGGGGAAAGCCCAGTAGAGAGGAACAAAAACAGTCATTAATGTTTAATTTAAAGGCATGTCTGTACTTTGGCTTCCCTTGTCTTCTTTTCTCCCCAACATCTCTTCTCCTTCCATCCCCCATGGCTACCTCCCTTAGATCTCCCTGGATTTGATGTACTGACCTAGGCGCTATGGCTGGATGTGAAATCTTCTGAAGAGTCCTTAACATGCCAGAGTTAACAGGTCTGCCTGGGCCAGTGACCATCTCAGAGCTGCCACAGGCTCAACGGATTGTTTGGCAATAAAAATCAGCTATAAAAGTGTGAAAAATACCAGAGACACAAATGTGAGAGAGAGGAGTGGGGGGGATTGGTTCTTATACCCTTTTAGTGGACATCTGATTTATTTTTAAGTGGGAAAGCCACTTTTATAGCAACTGTAGTTCAATTATCTCTAATTTTACACATTTTATGCAAATCCTCAGCATTTTAATTGCAAATGAGAGGGAAACTTATTTTTTAAAGCAGAACAACAAGGTATACTTTCAGATTTTCTTTTCAATTTTTAATTCCTATCCTTGGTTCAGCATCATTAAACTTTTAAAACTCTTTTTTACACAGTTGTTTAAAATTATGTGTAATTTAAAGCACACTTGCATGTTCACAAACACCCATAGCCTTAAACAAATAGCGAATTTTATTCCCAGACCTCAATCTCCCTCTTAGAGAACATACTTTGATATGTTCATTTCTGTCATTTCAAAAAGACTGCAAAGAGATATGCTCAAAAGGTTTCACAAAGACTCTCAGTGTCATGTCTTAATAACCAAGCACTTTGGAATAGATTGTAAACACCAAGGAATCTGGCTGAGTAGTGTGCTATGTCTTTGCAGGTTTGGAGGGGGAGGGGAAGCCTTGAGTTGAAGAACTTACCAATTTCTGTGGTGTAAACACTCCTGCCATGGCCAATTTCAAGCTACCAACATATCACCCAAAGCAGCAATGGGAAGAGATGTGCATGATCAGCTCTTGTTTGTTGGACCCTTTCCAAGTGGGCTCCAATATACCCCTGCTTCCCACATTCCAGACGGGCTTGATAATTTCCGTGGAAGCCTGGGGGAAAAAAAATCCAGTTTTTTGGGATTGCAACTGGCTTTCCTCTGATCTGGGGCCTCTGGAGGGAGGAGAAACAATGACAACAGAAAACAAGCTTTCCACATTGAAGTAGAGGTGGGAAGATTTTTGAAATTTTCTACAATGATCGGAAGCTTATCACAATACTTACAAAAGAAGAGTTATGAGTTCCCGTCAAGAATCTGACAATTACCAGCTGCCTCACCTGGGCCAAGTCTTTGCCATGGAATCCCTGTTTCCTCATGTCTAAAGTGAGGAAAATAAAGTTTGTTCTGCTTTTGATTTATCTTCCAATAGCAAAGTAGCTAGTAACAATGGAATCGTTTGATAAGCTCAAAGGGATACACGGACAAAGGCTAATGTCTTCATGGTATATTCAACAATTATTGGTTTCATAAACAAATATTTCTTGATGTCCTTAGAGGAGATGCAAAGGTGTATGTAACACAATATATAAAGTTCCCCTTTGATAGATTTTGATTAATGTATCATGAGGAAATCCCATCCTAGCCTTTATGGGGAACTTACATGTTTTTCTGTACCCTGAACCTTGAGATCAGGAAAAGAAGGGAAGAGCACTAACTACCATTCTTTTGTGAAGATTAAAGTTTAATCTTGATTTGTGCTCAATTTCCCTAATAAAAAGGACTAGGAGAACACTGTGATTAGTGATTGATGCCCACAAAAGGTTTCAGTGATGGGGACAGCTCTAAGCCGACTCAAGCCCTCATCACATCCCATCCTACAAGCAATATTACACTGGAATCTTTCTCAATGGCCCACAAAATAATATGTGGCCAAGTCACTTTCCAGTCCAGGCCCTCTCTTTCCTTAACAGCCCTATTTCTCTCTAGCACTTAGAGCAAAGGGAACATAATCATTTGCCTCCTACAATAATCCAGACTCCTCTGAAAACAGAAGCAAAGGAGAATAGAAAGTAAGGCCTTGTGTGTAGCATTTCTCATGAGGCCCTCTGCCTTATTACAATTAGGCCCACTGCGGCTAATGATGGAGTCTGGGCAGCTGGTCCAATACTTATTTCCATGAAGGAAAATTAATAGTACACAGGAGTCCCTGACTTTTCCTTCTTCTCTTTCCTCCTTTCCCTTTGTGACTTCATGCTGTTTTGCAATTTGTGTTTCCACCACTGTAGTTAATTCTAAGACACAGTCGATCAACTCATAGCCTTCTTAGTAATGGAAGTGCCTCTAAATAAAATTGTGTAAAGCTCAACACTTCGATGGAGAGCATCCCTACCAGTCCTTTCATCTTGTGTTTAGCTGGCTACCCTTCATTGACATTACATCTGTAGCATAATTAATGAAATAACGCTTTTCTTTTCACTTTCCTAAATAGCTCTGCAAGGTGACTTGGAAAGTCTCTGACTATACAGAAAGAAGCCCTACTACCTAAGTGATCTGAGCACTTTCTCTGTAACCTTTGGCTGACAGCCACAATATTCCACCTTGAGCACGTGGCTAAGACTAGGCAAGCTGAAAAATACACACGTCTCATAATGCATGTCAACAATTTTACTATCTGGTACAAATAGGAACTTGCTGAATTTATTCCTTAAAATGTTTTTTTATGCTTGTCTTGGTTCTGGCTTAGTGATAATGTATTTAACTGTCCAGGAGAAATATTCAAAAGAATGAACCACACAGCTTCAGTTGCGATGCCTACATTTCAAACTGGCATACAGTGAGATTGTGGGTTAATGCAATCCTTATTTGATTACGATAATCCAGGGAGACACCGACTCTTTCCATCAGATCCTGCTTTTTAACCAATCAATATTTTTAGGGTTATAGTTTTCAGGAGGCAGGTGATAATTTTGGTGCTAGCATCTCAAGGTGTTACGGACGTGGAGTTGCACATTTAAAATGTTCCTGGAGTGACAGGACCAGCAATATTGGAAGCTCCCCTAGAAATATACCCACAGACACCCACACATGCCCAGTGCTACTAACCTTTAAATTCTTGAAGCCGCCAATATAGAGTTAGCAAGCCAACTCTTACAAATGTCAATGAAAATTTGAGAATGTAAGGAATGGAGAGTGAATATCTTTCTCCCAGTGGTTTTGTTTTTGCAATATTAAAAAAAAAAAAAAAAAACCTGAGAAGAAAAGGGAAGAAGGAGCTCTACACCCAAACATCAATAGTGGGAACTAGAAACAGGAGCAGTGAGAAGGGCTATACCAGCAAGCTGGGGGTTCACCTGAATAAGCCCATGCCACTACCTGGTAGGTAGGCTGGCACAGGAGAACGGGGAAAAGTGGGGGAAAGAGGGAAACAATAAGACTTGGGTTTTTTAGAATGCCATTAATATATATCTATTCTAATTTCACATGGCTAAAATTATCTGCTGGCTTTGTATTAATTTTGCCTTAACTGAAATTAGTTGTCAGACCTCTGTTTATGGCCTAATTACCTTTTTTTCCTGGAAAAAAAAGAGGAGGTAAAAGAAATAACAGTAAATTTGTAATGCAAGGAAAAACAAGTTTAAAGTATTAATGCAGATCAGGGATGGGTCTAGGAACAAGGCTTGAAAATAATATAAACAAGTCTAGAAAAGACGAGGGTTTTGCTAATTCTCTTTTCAGTTTTTAGTGTCATGATAATTCCTTGTGGTCAGACACTTGCCTGCAGTGGGGCTCTGGCAGCTGTACTTGGCGGCACCGTTTCCACATGGCTCTCTTATGAAGCCCCCTTGATAATCGAGTGTTCGCACTCAGGGACAGAGGTTGGGACATTTTTTCTGTAAAGGGCCAAAGAATAAATAATTTAGGCTTTGTTGTCTCTGCTACAGCTACTTAACTTTGCCATTGCAGTGCAAAAGCAGCCAAAGATAATATGCAAAAAATGAACACGACTGTATTCCATTACAACTTTATTTACAGGACAGACCATGAGCCAAACTGGACTTGAGGGCCAACCCCTGCTCTGGACAATTCAATCAATGGAACAGGAAAGAAATGAATGTATGCACAGCAGAGCACGGAGTTCAGAGTTCAACAAACAAAAATGAGTAAATACTAAACTAAGAAAAAGCACGGACTTTACTCAACAGCAGAAATGTGGCGCTACTTTGAAGTCAGAATACATGGTTAGAAAAATAAGTCACTCTTTTAGTAACTTCTATAGTGAACAAAAAAATAAGTGGCAGATGAACATGGAGTGGACTCATAGAGGGTAGGAAAGATAACCAAATGCACCCTGTTCATCAAAGCTTAGTGGGAGACAAACCATTCTGGACAATTAGCCTCAGAGAATGCCACTTACCATAATACCACAAAACGGGTTTATGATTATGCTCTTTTGCCTTCAAAATATAAGGGCATTGCAGCCAGTGTCAGTGAAGTTAGGGAGATGCAAAATGTCTTTTTTAAAGATTTCCATCAAAATGGGCAGGTGTTTTTGTTTTTGTTTTTGTTTTAATCTCTCTGGAAAGGATGTGCTTTGACTATCTCATAAACAAACAGCTGACTAGAGAAGCAAAGCCCTGGGTTTCAGGCTTGCTACTGCTTTCCAACCTGTGGCCAGCATTTTCTCATCTAGGTTAAGAGTGTTGGAGCATATGATCTGTGGCATGCAAATCCCGACCCTAAAATGCAGTGATTCCAATGCTAAGCTTCAGTTATTTGCTTTTGAGAGGACCCTTGACTTAACTCTATTATGCTTTTCCCCTAAGGGAGAAATAGTCAACTGCTCCTGTTTTTCCTCTACTAAGCAAGTTTCCATTCCACATCCCTGCCACCTCCTCACAGCAGGATTCCCACCTTCCTGTGCTAAAGCGGCTTATCTCCCCCCCACTCACCCCCAGGTGGCCAGGGACATCGCACCCTGTCACGACAGCAGCCAAGAGGCCCCGTCCTCAAGCAGAGTCTGCAAAGTCCTCCTGAGCTGTTCCTCAGCTGGAGGGGCTTCCCCGCCCGGTGCCTGGACCATTGCCAAGACGATCTGTCCAGCTGTAAGCCTGATTTTATATAGTTATTTTCACTTATTTTTTATTTTGCAAGATGTAAACGAATCTGTTTAGCTAGGAAATCACGTCCCGTGAAAGTGATTATAACCTAATTTGACATGCAGTATTTGTACACTTATTCTAGTGTTATGATCCATTTACTGTGTTTACATAAATAGAGATTTCTATGTAATTACAACAAGATAATCTAAAGAGTTAATCGCACGAAATCTCCCAAAATCCCATTTGGGCGAATTTTTGTTTTTACGTTGAAAGTAAAATTTCCTTTTGCAAATAAAGTGGGCCTATAAAGCCTGACTTTAAAAAAAAAACAACTACTTTCTTCTTCTATTCTTGTTTG
Source organism: Myrmecophaga tridactyla (assembly GCA_004026745.1). Taxonomy (NCBI): domain Eukaryota; kingdom Metazoa; phylum Chordata; class Mammalia; order Pilosa; family Myrmecophagidae; genus Myrmecophaga; species Myrmecophaga tridactyla. The sequence goes on from PVIY010013528.1 coordinate 11,410, forward strand.
CTTTTTAATTGGTACAATCAAAAAATTTACTGTGCACTTAATATGAGCCAGACCCACCCAAAGGTAGAGTAGACATGCCCCTTGCCTTCAAGGATCTTACATCTAGACATGTTCAGAAGCCCTCCAGGGAGAAAGTTCAAGCTCCACCTTGATCTTATCTGTTTATCTTGATCTTATCTTATCACTTATCAAGTGATCTTGATCTTATCACTTTTGTTTTTTTGTTTTTTTCAGGAGAAACACATTGGGAGAAACAAACAAGAATGATTTGCATGGAAAGAAACATCAAAATAAGGGAGAGAGGCACAATCTGTGAAATTCTGGAGGAAGAACTACAAATAATTTAAGGTGTTCCTTATTTTTGTATCTGACTCTCAAATAAAATTATTTCTCCCCAAATTGGAATATTTTGCTAAAACTTGGAAGGAACAATGACGTAAACAGCGATCCAATAGTTCCATACTCGTATATCAATCTAAGAAAGACCTATTTGTCTATCTTCCTGAGGTAGAAAAAAAAAAAAAAAACACTTCTGCATAAGTTCTTTGCATGTATTCACTTTCACTTTGTACCATATGTTCAGCTCTGTCTTGGATTATTTGAGGGTCAAAAACTTAGATGAAAGATCCGTCAAAGTGCACCAAGCTGTGTGTATAATGAAGAGAGTCATGGGAAAACGTCTGCAGTGGCATCTGTTTTCAAAAGGTGGAGATACCACTGCAGGTTTACACTTACCAAACACCACCCTTTCTTGTCACTTTCTCCAAATACTGGACACTCAGTGGTGAGCCAGGGATGAGGAAGCAGCTTCCTTCCTGCTAGGAGTGTTATTCCTTCACCACCATGGTCAAACCTTCCTCTCACATCCTTGGGCTCTTCTCTTTATTGTGTTTTCTAGAAGGCAAATGACATTTAGACATAGTTATAAAGTAATGAACTCAATGAAATGCAACAACTATTTTTTAAGGATAAGTTCCATAAAATACTTATCCAAATATTGTCAGAATGAGAGACAAAGAATCAGGAAATGGGATGGATTACAGAAATTGCCTCAAATTGCCTAAAAACCATGAACCATTGCTTTCAACCTAGGGACCATGATTACTATTTGATATTCAATGTGTTTTAATGACATCTACTTCAAGTAATATTTCAATGAAATTTCATTCATGTCAACACACACTGACTGAAGCATGAAGTATGTCCAATGGTTCCTGAGTTCAATTACTTTGCTTTAAAATGAGGAACAAAAAGTATATATCATTTGGTGATGAGGTGCTAAAGAAGGAATAGATATTATTTACTAATTAAAAGGAGCAGGGTATTAAATCACTGTTTATTCAATTATGCATTCTTAAGTGATTTTTATAATCAAATTTTTCTTAAACCATCAGTTCGGGAATGCTTAAAACATAAAATCCTACAGGTAAGCTAATTAGCTATGTACAGGTTTTCCTGGCCAGTCCCAGTTCCATTTTATTCTCCCGTTACAAATGCATTATAGGGTCATCATGTGAAGACTCAGAATAGTGGTCTTGCATCCTCGTTATGCTGCTCAGTGTCATGCTCCTTAAAAAAGTTACCCAACCTCTCTGTGCTTCAGGTTCGCCTTCTGTAAAATGGAAATGACAATTCCCACTGCTCTGAGGGTTTAAGTTACTCACTTGGCCTGACACATGGCCAGGACACAGCAAATGTTCACTAGTTGTAATGGAAGCAGCTGTGATCACACTGGCTCCCTGCGGCCTTTATATACACCCCCACCATATTTTCACTGTTTCTTTATTTAGCCTCGCCCCTAAACTCTAAGCCCTTGTGAAACATTCTCAATGCTGATGGGAGCTGAAGGCAATGACAAAATTGTCCATTTAAGTGTATGTGTTCTCCACATTTCCAATACCCCACTACATGTTTGCTTCTATTAATGTGGCTAATTGTGAGTTGATTGTGTTCATGATCACCTTATTTAATCACACATCTGATGTTACTGGTGGGAATACTAGATGCAAATAATGACACTGTTGACTTATAATATATGAAACTGCGTGAGAAATAAAAAAGTTCCTTTTTCTTGTCTACCTCTCATCCTCGGCCTACTTTCCTTTCTAACTGACCCTACACACCCAACCCACACTACAGAAAACAGGCCCTCGTGAAATAGACAATTTCTAAGTTCCATCTTCCATTACCTTCCACCAAGCAGTGCTTATTAAACTCCCAGAGTAAGTTTACTTGTTTTTGGTGTGAACTTGCTTGCTTGTGATAATCATTTTAGGAATAGAAATTATTTCTCCCACTGCATTTACAGCATTTTCACAGTGGCACATCTAAGCTGACGTGACGCAGTCTCAGGGGAGAAACAGAAAGTTTCTGAAGAGAGTCTCCTCCAAGGCGGGGGACTCCATTAGAGAATCAAATGCCCCAATTTTGAGGCGATTGCCCCAGTTTCAACATGCTGTCTCCCCTGCGTTCCTGAGAGCAGATCTAATGTTCTTTTTCCCCTGGTCCCTGTTGATTGCCTGAACTGTGATAGTGCTGCTTGAAATGACAAGGGAATGGGGCAGAAGCAGAGTTAGCCAAATCAAAAACATGAGACCCACAATCCAATAATAGACACTCTATGAGGCCTTCCCAGAGGGATGGCAGGTTTTCAGCAGAATATGAGGTGGTTACTTAACATACATTGTTATCTTCATTTAAAGGTTTTAAATCTGGAAGTTTTGTTTAATTTTACTAAACAAAGGACACAGAAAATGGAATTCCTTCTACTCTTAATTGCTATGATGAGGAAAAAGCTTTTCCTTGTGTCGATGTCCTTTCCATATTTGCAGAAAATACTGTATCATGAATGTTTGTGTCTGGTCTGCTTATTGAAGTGTCCATAGAATCATTTAATGCATAATCTGTTCCTTTCAGATTTTCCAGAAATGGATTTTTGTTTTTATTTTAAATTTGACCAATTTCTACTGGATTTGAGACATGCAGACCGAAGACAAAAATATCAGAAGGCTCTGGTGCAAAGCTACACTCATTTCTAAATAACCTTAGAACAATGCTTTTTTCAAACAAGATTAACATTTCTGTGGCTCACCTACAAACAAAAATTGCCTCTGCTTGGCACACTCAAAGGGGAAAAAAAATGCTAGATGTGAAATCTATAAAAAATGACATGCTCAGAAAACAGCACTGCTTCTAATAAATAATATATTATTAGTAAGAGAAACAAAGTGATTGAGTAATGTCACTCTAATGACTTTTCTCCGACAGCTAGAACACCTGCTCCAGTATTGTTTCTGTTCAGGTTTGTTTTCTTTGCTTGGCATTGTTATTTACTGTAAGAACAACTTACACAAAGTCATTTACCAAGATGACTGAACCAGCTTCTGTTAGGGTGTCAAACTGCCCCAAATTGGACGATCAAATAAGCAGATTTGATACCATAAGTATGCAGCTTGAATGCGACACCCGGGTGCTGGAATGGGCACATAATGTGAAACTGACCATTATTCACATTTTACTGTACATGTTCCTAAGGTGTGGCTTACACTGTCTGTCTTGGAGAAATCCTCATCAAGGCCTCCCTGGCCATTTTACGGATTGCCCTTCTAAATTTTATAAACGCGAACAACCACCCAAAATTCAATGAATCAATATTTATAAAGGATTGTTAGGCAGCCCCTTTCCCTCCCTAGAGCTCAGTGATTGTTAGAAAGAGGAAAGTTCTAGCCATTCCTCTCGCTCTGATTTGTCATTTGACCTATGGCAAAGATCAGCTGTTTCTGGGGTCCTAATTATTTCCATCATATGGAAACAAATCCAACTTCTTTCTCATAGGGGTCAAGTAGAGGCAAAAGGTATAAACACGTGTAAAGTTACTGGTGCATGGTGATCAACATTAGTAACATATATTTGGTATCTTGAATAAGCATCATTATAAATAAGTATATAACAACAGGGTTGGGTGTTGTGAATTTATATAACTAGATTTCTGATTTATTCGCTTGTTATCTAATTTTTATGCTATAAACATACACAGTTCTCTTGATGCCATATATCCTTGAAGCACTGACATCTGCTGTTCTAAAAAAAAATAAAAACCATTTCACATAGTTTTCTATTATAATACCTGAACTTCTGTTTCTGGATAGGCTGTATAGAATTCTGAAAATAATACCCGTTTTCACTTTCCCATGTCTTCAAAGTCAACCAAGATCTAGGAATAATTGCACATCATAAGGGAGTAGTTCCAAAATTTGGGCGATTGATATTGTAAGTATAAATTATTACCTCCTATTGGTGTGTGAAACCCAAAACTCTAGAGGTGAATGACATGCAAGTCACCTAGCCAGTACAGAGCAATAAAACTTGCTTTCTCTGATTCCATTTAATTCCAATCTTGAGTTAGTGACTGTTGCCTGGGCACCGTGATTCACACTCTTGCACAGGTCAACACCCATATGGTGGAGTTCTCTGATTCCCTGTGTCTGGGAACAGGCCTAAGGGTGAGTGTATAGGAGCATGTTCCAGCGAGCATTGTCTGCACATATGATTCTTACGATGCCATTGACTTCTTAGGGACTGCAGGACTTTGCATTCTGAATAGGAAGTCTCATTCTCAGCCTACTACCTGTGTTAGCAGTAAAATAGCAATAGGTATGACATTAAAGGAAGCTGTCCAAATTGCAAACAAATTCACTTGGCAATTGTTTAACATATAACTAGACAAATGTTCTTGACAAGGCTCATAAAGACCCTACTTTTTCCTGTATGGTGGAAACCTCCTGTGGCAAAGAGATAAACTTCAAATGTGTTCTAGGATATGCTAGTCTATAGTGACTAAATTGGGTTGGAAAAGTCACCATGTATGTGAATCATCTTAGTCGAGTTGGCCAGGGAGCCCAGGGCTTCCAGGTAAATGATATTTCATTCCAAGTCTATGGATGATGTCAACGTAGGGCCCTAATTCCACAGAAATGCCTCTGAAGCACAGAAATGCCCATAATATTTTTGACTGTCTGCTTTGTGGCAAGCACTGGTCAAGGTTCTAAAGGTGCCTTTAGAACTTTAGAACCAAGGGTACTTGGACATATACCTTAGTAATTATAGGACACCAAGCTTCTTGATTTAGTGCAAGCACATTCAGAAAAGCATTAGTAGCACATTGGGGGGCATATTGAGGAAAGCTTCAACGAGAAGGCAACATTTGGTCAGGTTTTTAAAACTATGAGATCACGGGTAGAAACGTGGGGCTAAGTGTGAGCATTGAAAAGCATACGGCATTTTCAGGGCTAACAAGAGGTTTGATGATGGCTTTAGCACAGGACATATTAGGGAGTGAGAGAGAGGTGAAAGTTGAGGTTTGAAAGCAGCATGGAGACAAATGGTGAAGTGTCTTGTATACACACTCACATGGCCAGACATTGTCTTTCGAACAACGAGGAGAGTGATGTTTCTTAAGCACTGGAATACTTGGATCAGAGTTCATCTTTTTAAACTGAATACTTCTAGCAGTAATGTGAAAAATGAACCAGAGTGACACACTGGAACTCTTTTTGAGTCCAGCAAAGTATGATGAAAAACTCAACTACAGCAATGTCAGTAGAGATAGGGAGTGAACGACAAAGTTAAAGCAGAATTAACGAGATGCAGCAATGAATTAGATGCAGGGACTGAGAGAGAGAGAAAGAGGCTTTCTTTCCTTAATCTTCACATGACCTTATTGGTGTCTCAGAAAATGCTTTGCTGAGACTGTTATGTATTTTCCACATATTAAAAAAAAAACCCACAGCTATAAAGATTGCCTACAGATACTGTAGAATTCCACCACTCACTCTTTCTATTGAAAAAAAAAACTATTCATTCCCTCTCTCATTCAGCAGCCTGTTTATGTTGACAAATTAGAGGAAAGTGAAACTACAGAAATGTATATCCAAACTTCACTCTTTCGTCAATGACATGAGTAACTTTGCTGAATAACATAGTAGTTTTAAATAGCAGGACAGTATTTTCTAATGTATTTATGCTATTCACAATGGAGTGGCCACAGACCCAACACATCTTTCATTATTACCAGATGTATTTTCTCCATCACTTTTTCAAGTCTAGACAATCAATGAAACAATTAAGCAGGCTCTGATTTGTGTGTCCTCATTCCCATGGTGTAAATGCTCCCATCATGGCTGAGTTCAGGCTGCCACATGTCAGCCACTGGGCACATGTAGGGAAGACATATGCAATATCACATCAGCCTGCAGCATTTCTGCCACAGAGACACAATAGACCTAAATAACCTCAAGGACATAAGCAAATCTAGTGCAACTAGGAAATTAGGAAGGGATAATTGCTGAGTACATATTATATTTGCAATATAATTTATTAAATTTCAGTTTTATCTTATTTAATTTTCTATCATAGTTGTATCTAACAATCAGGTCTCAAAATTCTCTAAGATTTAATCACTGGCTCTCACAAGTCAGTACAAGTTAGCTTCAACACTCCACAGCTCATATTAAGCATATACTGAAGCAGAAAACTCTGCTTCAGGCAGTCGTTCAGGGACACAGGATAAAAAGGCCTCACCATCTTACAGCTGTACCATCTGGAAAAGGCTTCTGCCAAAGTTGCCATTGAAAGCTAAAGGAATGGTGGAACAGTCAAGTGCCTTGAACAGGAAGTGACACATCATTTATCCTCAAATTCTCATTTTCTAGAACTTGGTCATATGGTCACAATTAACTACAAAGGATGCAAGAAAATGTTTTTTTCCTCATATCCAGAAATTGGAAACATTGGGTTAATCCATAGCATTATATGTTCCATGTTCACACAATCACTAAATTAAAAAAAAAATCTTCTAATAGGAAACCAGAAAAGAAATTTTCATCTTCCTTCTCAGATCTATTCTTTTCACTGTATTCCCCATCAGCAAATAGAATCACATGCAATCATTTATTGATATCTGAAATTGGGGAGATATGACTCCTCAGACTCTTCAAATCCAATAATTACCAGATTCAGTTACTCTTCCTCCAAAATCTGACTTGATTCTTCCATTTCTTTTCATTCCCTGCTGGCCTCCTGCTCTGTCCCCTCTCACCAGAACTGCTTGCACAGTGCCAAACTCCCACTGATCTTTCTTTTCCCTCCCTCCCCCACCTCAATCCATTTTCCACACAGCAGTCAGAGTAAACTTTTTAAAATGCAAATCAGATTATGTCATTTGACTACTTAAATATTGCTCTGATTTTTAATTAAGCTTAGAACAAAATCCAAATTTCTTAATTTGAAGTGAAAAGACCCTGTGGGCTCTGGTCCTGCCTCATTTTCCAACCACATCTTGTTCCATTTTTCCCTTTTCCAAACACTCCAGTCACATGGATGGTTTTTTGAGCCCCTTGAAGATGACAAGTCTTTGCATAAGCCATTCCCTTCTAGCCGGAGCACTTGCACCCCCCATCTTTTTCTTTTTACATCTTATACCTCTTAGAGGTCTCAGCTCAAATGTCTCTTCTTCCGAAACATTTCCCTTAACTAATTTAAACTAGATCCTTCTCCTTATTCTCATTGAACCCATAGCACTGACATCATTTTAAAATATGTTTTGATGGGTGCACCTGTTCACTGTCCATCTCCTCTACCAGGCTGGAAGTTCATGAAGGTAGGAGTCATATTTATTTTGTTCAGTATTATATGCCCAATGCCCATATATTTCCTGGTATATAATAGGTCCTTTGGGAAAGAAAAGAGAAAAGAGGAAGAAAGTGCGAAAAGAGAGATATAGGGGTGGGGGAGAAAAGAAAAAGAAGGAAGGAAGGAAAGAAGGAAGGAGGGAGGGAGGATGGGAGGGTGGAGGTAAAAAAAAGCAGGCTAGCACATTTTCATGTTCACCCATTTTGTCACTGACAAGCTTTATGACCTTGGGTAAGTCACATAACCTCTTTATGCAATTTTTCCTAAATTGCATAAAGCGTTTTCTACAATATCCCTGCTTATGGGTAATGGGGAGACAATAAAGAGGGGAGGATTCTGTGTGATCTTAGAGTGTGATCTCCTGCCCTCAGGAATTGAGACAATTCTCTGCATCTTGATGGGGGGGAGGAAAGCTGGAGGAGAAGGGAAAAGAACCTCTAAAGGAGTGGGTTCTACTCTGAGGAGGGAAGAGAAGGGGCACAGACCCCCTAGATAAGTTTGTCTTCTGAGAGCAAGGTGGCCCTGTGGCTCTCTCCCCCAAATTCCAGGGAGATAGCAGATCTATGGAGAAGATGGTGCTGCATCAACCATGTGGACAGATGGACGTGGGACCTCCCCACCTTCAGTACCATGGGAGCAGCATTATTTTCTCAGGAAGGAGAGGAGCACAGAAGAGGCTGAGGGCAGATCTGACTGCCTATTAGACAAGAATGACAAGTGCCTGGGTGACAGTCCAGGTGGATTGGTGCCTGAGGTTGTACTTACACATGCCAAGGCTGAGAGGTGCCAATCCAGGTCAGACCCTGCCCCTCCAACCACACACATGACCTCCACACCACTGACGCCCCAGATATGAGAGGCAGCCTCAGGGGGTTGTTAAGAGGAAGCAGACAAGACTGAGATGATGTTTCTGCCCCTTGACGAACGGGGACTTGAAAGAGAACAAGTCGAATAAAAATAGTGACTTTGTTTCACACGTAGATTTGTGAGCTGAACTCCAAACCTACCAATTTATAATATGATTCATCACCTCTGGCTTCTAACCTCATCAGTCAGGAGCTCTTTTTTCCTCTCAGCCCTCACCCTTGCCTGATTCTCTGTCTCCATCTATCTTCTCCCCATTTCTTCCTCTTCCTCTTTTCTCTTTCTCCCAGGCCTCCTCCAGGGTTTTCCTTTGCACACCACACGGCCTTCTAGGCCACAGTACCCAGAGCAAGAAAAACCGAACCTGAGGTTAGTGCTCAGCCTCTCCTGCCATGGTCCCTCTTGGTTCTGCTGCCTTAATCTTATTTTTTTTGCTGCTTTATAGACTCTTTTGTTCTTACCTGCCCTCCTAGTAGCTTTTCTGCAATCTCCTTCTTCCTCTCTGTTTTGGTCCCTAGGACTCTTTCGTGACTTCACTAATAAAAATGTTTCCATTGCACAAAACACCTTAAAAAAAAAAAAGAAGAAGAAGAAGAAGATCTGTGTCTGTGAGATAAAGGCCAAATTCTTCCCCTGTCTTCCTAAACCTCTCCAAAGTGGAAGATTCTATGCCATCATTGCTCCCATGGGTCTCTCATAGAAGCCCTTCTCTCCAGCTCAATCTGGTTCCTTACAAAATGTATACACCGCTTAATCTTTCCCAGTGCACTGCTTTTGCTCAGACTGTTCCCCTGCCTAAGGTGACTCCATCCTCCCCTCCACGTGTACTAATATTGTGTAATGTGTCAAGGAGCAAAGACTTCCTGGAGCCTGACTGTCCACCCCAGCCCAAAAAACACCCCCTCTCAACTCTTACAGCCTTTATCCTTCTCTTGGACCTTAATTTTACACTTTTAAAATACATGCATTTCCCTCCCCCAATAAGATTATTAGCTCTTCACTATCAGGGACTTATCTTTTAATTGATATTATTATTAACAATGAAAGCAGTGTTAGGTACATAGTGGGCTCATCCTTAAAGATGCATTGGATAAAGTGTTTATTAAATAAATCAATGATATAAAATCTATATATGTACATTAATTGAATAATGAGATATGGACAGAACAAAGCAAGTATTTATTGAGTAAATGAATGCCTGAAATCAAGCCAATAGTCTGCCCAGATGTTCTCACCCAACAGGAAAGTTCCATAGTGCCAAGTCACAGTTGGATGATATTTACAAGGCTTAATACCATCTTTACTGACTTATTCCGCATTTCTACTGATATCAGAAATAAATGCTTTTGTCATGCTGCCTAATTTACAATTCTTGGCATATATGAATATTTTATTCATAATACGACTATTTATAACCATTTGTTTTGTTTTAACCCACTGCAAGTCAGAGTTGTTATATGCAGAACATGAGATTCTTTTTGAAGGCCTGCTAAAGCCAATCATATCTCAGAGCCAAATCTGGGCCTTTAGAGGAACCTGTTGACCCAATGAGCGCCTGGAGGCCCAGAGAAGCTCAATGCTATGCCCCCAAGACCCTCAGCTAATTAGTGAAAAGATGTGGTCTAGAGTGTAGATACCCTGAGTCCCCATACCATATTCTTTTCTACTCCTGCTGCCTTTCTCAGTAAGAGAATGAAGCTGCAACAAACTGCCATCCCCTATCCCACCCCCCCAAAAAAGATCACCTGATCATTCAATTATGGGATGGGAAGAAGAAGCTCAATTTCCAGGGCCTTTGGCAAGTCCCTCCAGTGGTTCCTTTCAACTAAGGCAGCAGGATAAAAATAGGTATAAGCACCTGAGCCAGGACAGGTGAGCACAGGACACCTTACTTGAGCTGAAGGCAACCATTCAAAGGCAAAATGAAATGCACCACAACTATCCAAGCTCTCTTTGTCATTTGATATCCTCAGGTAGATGGTCCTCATCAGTCAATGGCCTTTGCTTACTCTGACCAACCCACCTTGACTTTGACTCCTGCCCTCTGATAAACCCCCCTCAGCTCTGTGCTAAGAGGAGAACTTTTGTCCTGGTCCTCCAGCATAGCGTATGTACCTATCAATAGTGGCCTTCTGGGGACAAGGATTGAGTTGACTAGCAGAGGTGGGCTAGGGAAAAAACAAAATAAAACTTGGCTAACCAAAAGATTGGATTCCAGAAAACTTGTGTTGTTCGCTAAATACACGGACTCGAGATTATGCATTTAGTTTTCACATTCACACCAAAAGTGGGTTGGACTAGAAAAATGCTTATGTGTACTGTTCCCAGGAACACTGATGTTTCCCAGAGGTGTCTCTACGTCTATATCAGCCGAATTATTGGGTTAGGCATCCACACATTCTCATTTGACTTCAACCAGAGCTGTTCTATTTTCATCAGCTTTATACACTAGGATCCTGCATAATGCTTAATTGGAAAATGAAATCAATGAATTCTTCTGTAAAAGCAATAGCAATAGCAACATGGAGCAAAATATGGCTTGAAATCCTCCAGAGCAGTAATCTCTGAGGTACCTGTCAGCTCCTTCGATCTATGAAATATTTGGGGCCACAGCTTGGCCTCATGTTGTCTTGCAAATCACATCAGGTAGGTCTGACCTTGCCTGGGATCAGCCTGCTTTGTGGAAGGTACCAGCCACTGGGACCCTGAGAAAAGCCCCTTTGGTAGGGGGGTCCTCTATGTCATGTAGAAATCTAAAGCCACTCAGACAATCAGGACTAACTAAATACCTTGCAACTTTTTCTTATGGCTAGACTCACTGTGAGAAAGCTCTGGGATCTCATGAGGACATGATTCAACAAGTTCAATTCCATTTGATAATCATTTATTGAGCATCGACTACATACAAAGCATTAGCTTGGCACTGTTACTGCTTTCAGGCTGAGTTGTTTTTCTGGTTTCGTTTTTTCATTTTCAGGTTGTTGTTTGTTTCTTTTAGTTTTGTTTTTCCATGCAGAAACCATAGCTCCTATCACTCCACAGAGAAAGAAAACACAGGGGCTGATATCCTTTTTCCCTTACATATTTCCATTGAATTCTTCTAACTTCTGTTTAGCACCTACTGAGCGTCCAGTACAAATAGAAGAAAAGTTTAAAAGATATGGTCCCTGTCGTCGAGGATATAGAGCATATCTGGAAGAAAAAACTTCCATGCACACCACCAGCAGGTAACAAAGGAAGAGCTCTAAATTAGCTACAGCCACCTGCCAAAGGTATGGTATAGCCACTAAATTTACCTGGTAGTCTGGAACAGGTGAGATCAGCACCAGCTGGAGATTCGAGGGGATTAACCTTGGTGTTGAAGGACGAGCAGGATTTGGACACAAAAAGAGAATGACCCATTGTGGGTAAAGGGGAGACAGCAAAAGACAAGCCCCAAGGGACATGTGGAGACCTGCAGCTTTGAAGCAAAAATTTGTTCTGTCTTAGAGTCCAGAATTTGCTCTGTCCAGGGATTCCCAGCATCTGCTTCCCCTCTGTAGACGTTGCTGGACAAGCGACCTACCTGTTCCGAATCCCAACCCATCATTTCCCAGTGGAAATCAGCTCACAGGCTCCTATTCCTCTCAAAGACTTATCTTTATTTAAATGTGTTTAATGCTTGCAACGTGCTCAGTGCCCACTACCTACGCGGGAGGCTCCCGTTCTGATTACCGTAATCATCGTTTACCACCTGCTTGCCTCGCTTGAACCCATTACTCATGCCCTCCCTTTCCCAGGAGGGGCCTTCGCCGTCTCCCGGGGTCATATACCTCCTCTTTGGGAGGGGAATTTACTAAATCTTAAACCTTAAATCGACCTTTCCAAATGTTTGGAGACATTTGAGAGGGCAAGCGGTATTTGATTGGGATTCTTCAATAAACATGCTTGCTTTTTGAACATCAGTGCCACGTCTAGGGCCCTGGGAGAAAAGAGCCTACACGAGTGACTTAGGGAACACGAGAGCCAAAAGATCTTCAGGGTAGGGATTTTCCCACATGGGAATGATCTCCCACATTTCCCTATTTCTCCCATGCTTTCTTTTTCCTACTCCAGCAAGGATAATCTGGGACACGCATTTAAGTTCTCATCTTCTAAGGGAGAAATACTGCCAAACTCGTTAATCTCATGCAGATGTGATGTTACTTTTACTCTGTTGTATTATGGCTCCTTAAAAACAAGTTGGAAGAGGGGGGCGGGGAAGCCCACCAAAAAACAACAAATATCCAGCAACCCATATGGTCAGTAATTGCTGTTTAATAGTCCTCCTATTACAAACCTAAGAGGCAGCAGTCTGAATTACCAGTAGAGTATTAATAAACAGGAATGAGTTAATAGTGCATAAAGACCTTCTAGTGGAACAGTGGGGGAGTGGAATATTCTTTTCTTCAGTCAGCTGTAAGTAATTACTGCATGGTGTGCTTCTGACTATTACCATAACAGAGCAATTGGACGTGAAGAATGGATAATAGCATGGACAGGGAGGTATTTTTAGAATATCAGCAGCGAAGCAGGTACCTGGCCTACTCCAGTAGAAACCTTTCAATAAGTTTAGAAGACTTTTTGTTTCCTTGTGACATTTAGCCGGGGTAGAATTTTAAAAAGATCAATCTAATAAATTATTTAAAATAACTTTACAAAGAGAATGCCTGTGATATGTAAATAAGAAGGCAAGACGGGAGGAAGGAAAAGCCTCAAAAATCCAGGCGGACGCAAAGCATCTAGCTGACGTTCCTGTAACTACATAATCACAGGTTCCTTCCTGCTCCTTTGAGAGCACAGCCTGTGTCTGCCTCGATGCAGAATCTGCCTGACTGGCTCCCACTGGCTGCTCAGGTGAAAGTGAAAATATTCAAATCAGAGCTGTAACTATGATTGCTGGAGTTGTGGGTTTTCTAAAATTGAGTTAGTCATCCTCAGTGATTTAATGATGCATGTCATTTATTTTAAAATATTATTACAGGGGCATCGACGGAGCAGTGGCGCCTTCTTCGCGGGACTGTCCATTATGCAATGCGGCGGGGTTTGTCGCGGACGGCGGCAGGCTGAGATATTGTCTAACGGCACAACATATGTTCTCAGATGAAAACAGCTTGAGCCTTTGATTCAGAAAGTGGTAATTTTGCAAATGCACACAAATGTCATTTAAGCAATATTTTGATTTTTTTTTTTTACAGGCTATAGGTCCTTCTCCTGCCTCCTGGCTGCACAGGCCGATGCTGATTTTTCAATTTGCAGGTTTGTTAAGCATCATGGAATGTTTTGGTTTTCAATCAAGAATATTCTTCCCAAGTGGTTCCAAAGTCCTACACTTGAAAATAAACGTGTGTCCTCTTTGTCTCCTAGCAGCGTGCGTTCCAGTGTACAATAGCAGACCAGGATGGAGCAAGGCAGAGCCTTTGATTGAACCACCCTATGGGCTGGGTGGCACGCTGGCTTCTTTGGATGGTGCTGGCAGCTGGAATCCATGGGGGGTGGTTAGGAGCCAGGACCCAAGTCCTCAACATGACAGGATTCCTGCCCCACGTTGCCCACACAGGAGCTGAGCAGTGGATGAGGTGCCTCCATGCTAATGGCCTCAGTGTCCCACCTGAAAAGGAAAAAGGCAGCCTAAGGGGTAGGTGACAATGCTTAACGGATCTCTGGCTACCGCTTTGAAGCCTTCTGACAAACTCTGATGTGTGTGAATAAACACTGTCCCATTTCTTTTTCCTATAACAAAAAACTCCACATTATTGTCTCTGAGCTCTACTGGCCAGCATATTCCCATACAACTAGCCACAACCCCTTTCTTGGTAAAAGATGTTCCGGGAGAAATATGCAGCTGCATATTTAAACTGTTTAGCAGGTGATTCTTAATAGAAGTCAAGGTCATGCCTGGAGAGGTGTTACTGTGTGACCCAGAGAGATGTGGCTTCTCCACATTGCTGGCTTTGATTTACTTTTTCTCATATGTTTGAAAATAGGGTAGTTCTCTTTTCCTTAACTCCACAGGAAGACAAGGACGATAGAAAGTCTGGCTAATGCAATACCAATTTTTAACACATTTTTTTTCACATAGGACAAGTTAAAGGCCAATATCTAGAACGTGCTCAAGACCTCCCGGTTTAAGGCATTTCACTGTTTAGCATCATTGTGTTTCTCACTCAATTAGTCTCTAAGATACTTAGACCTGGCTCTGCATGTGACCACATTACTTGTGGTCATAAGAGTGCCCCTTTAGGTTTATTCTGAATCCTTGTATTAATCATGAGCTTCCAAGGGCATGGGCTGAATCTATGGGTTTTACACCTAGAATTGCCTCCCTGTGCAAAGGCCCAGAACCAGGGCTTCACTGGGAAAGGATACCACCGTTTATCAGCAATGTTGCTGTTTCAGATCTAGAAAACCCTTTGGGAAGCAATAAAAAGCTTTTCCCAAGAATGAGACTAAGACGGGGAAAGGGAGCTCCAACCCCTTTATATTTCCATTTAGCCCTAAGAAGTCCAAGGCTGGAGAGATACCTGGAATTGTTAAGAAGCCCAGCAGCTTTGGAGGCCATTATATCTCTTCTGTATTTCAGTTGATAACTTTCTATTCAATATTCTTAGTATTTACAGGTTTTCCCATTCAAACAACCTAGAAGGCCAGCACACTAATAAGAACTGGTGAAAGGGTGAATTATTTGGAATCTTTTATACAACTCAACTGCTGTAAAACTTTCTGGAACGGTTGAATTCAACTACCCTGTTCATGGATGATCATGACAGCCAGTAGGACTCACAAAAAATTACCTTTTTTTTTTTTAGCTTTTTGTAAATAGCTTTGGAAATTTCTGCTTATATGAAAATGTATATAACAAAAATATCGGATACCTAAATAGTCTGGTGCATAAATACAGCACAGATTTCATCTCCTACCATTCTCTTCCTGGTATTCTTTCAGTTCTTCTGTCATTCTGAGAATCTGGGTCTTTCCTGCATTGTCCTCTACCTGGAATGTATTTAGCCCCAGCTTAAATGCTATCTGCTCGAAGAAACTATTCGTAGTAGCTTTCCAGCCATTTTCTAAACAGTGCACTGTTTCATTTTCCTTACAGTATTTTCATTAGCTGATTCTTCCTTGTTTGCATGTGTTCTGGATCAGCCTGTTTTCAATTCTTAACTCCCTCCCTGCTGTGCTATACATGTCATGTGACCATGGATGGAAAATCTCCTCTCCCTCACGGATGTTAGGGTCAGTCAATAAATATGGGCAGACGTGATGAGAACAGAGCCGTTAAATATGAGCGCATGTTTTCCTCACATCCTTGTACTGCTGCCATTCCCTATAAGAAAAACATGCCTCAAGTAATTGCATTTTAAAAGAGAATGAAGAAACTCTTGGAGAAAAATTGCATCTAATCATTGTCCTAGAGACAAGCGCTCCACTGACCCTAAGTTCTACTGCTTCAGTGGGCCCATGGGGCCATTAAAAGGAAATAAATACGTGTTGGCTTGAGCACTGAGTTTTGGCTTGAGTGTGATCTTTTCCATGCATCATTATTGTGGCAATCATTAATTAATACAGAAATTATACCTGAAATGGGCTTCTGCTGTCAAAAACCATTACCATGTATGTCATTTCGTTAGGAATCAGGTGATAAGTACAGGGGAAACTAAAAATCTATAATAGGGAGCTGGAAAAATGACAACACTTATTATATAGTAGCTAAGCATTTGACAAAATCATTGACTACTATAACTTTTACGGCAAAAAAAAAAATAGTACCAAATGTACTTATAGCATTGGGCTGGGAAGTTTTTAAGGCAGACTATTCAGAGTGAACTGGCCGTGAGTATCTGCATTCAAAAAGTTACTACAAAAAAGAAATGAGCTTGGAAAAGTATTGGGGGGAATTGAAAGAATCCAGAAATCTGGGTCTTGAAAGTTTCAAAATTTAAATTATTTCTCTCTAGGAAGAGGTGTGGCCATTAAGCATTGCCATGAGATAAAGACAGTATCAAGAAACTGGTAGTCACACCTTTTGTTAAGACCCTTTACAAAGATTAAAGAGACTGAGAGTACATCTCACAGATGCCTAATACATGCAAAGAACCTATACTTATATCAAGACAGAAGCAGGTCTCTCAAAGAATCGTGGGGGAGGCATTTGGCACATGTATTTGAATGGAATCAGATGTAGAAAATCCACAATGCTTGTGAGAGTGGTACATTGGCAGAATTGTCATTGGACTGGATTTAAAGAGACTATGACTATTACAGAGATATAAGGATATAAGTTGGATTCCTTAACTTTTACAGCCAGGAAGCAGGCAGAGAATGCTCCTCAGCTGCCACAAAGGGCATGCTCTCCAGAGCGCTTCATAAAAGTCAAGGATGAAAAAGTTACAATGGCAGAGCCAAGAGCTATGCACAGCCATGGGTTGGTGATCAATTCCCAGGTGCAGAACCAGGGCTTAACCAAAATATATGCCAGCCTTTGGTTAGGGGAACCTGGCAAAATTTGCTCAATAGTATTTCAAAATTGCTATAGAACAGTGACTCCTATGTTTTTCCCAGTGTTCTCCTGGTTGAATGCAACTGTTTAATTTGTGTGTTCTGTCCTATTTCAACATTGTATATTGCATGTGTAAGGCACATAATTTCCTCTTCGGTCTGTAGTAGTCCCGATTAAAAGGGTTAGATATGGGTCAGGAGATACTGGCCCTTTTACCTGATGCCAAAATCGGCTGAGGCTTCTTGGGTTTCTTGGGATAGCCATAAGTAGAGCTCATATGCAAAAAGAGCATGAACAGTTGTGACCAATAGTGTATAAACTATAGTAGATGGGCTGAATAATAGTTTTCAATTATTCTTTCCCTCCATATGATAAAATTAAATATTCACAACTTTTTCCATGTTAACTCTGCAGTTCTTCCCATTGTAAGTGAAAAATATTTGCTTGACCCATCCATGTTGAATCCTCCTGAATCCTGTGAATCGTCTTGACTAATGAAATATTAGTAAATGTGAAACAAGCAGAGTTTTATACCTTCTGGAGTGGTCTAGCTTGCTCTCTTGCACTCCTGCCATTCCCCATGAGAAGAGCATGCCACAGATAGCTGCTGGGTCAGGGAGCCTAAAGAGATAAGAGGAGCACTGATGCCAACTCACAATCTAGAGCCAAGATCAGCTGAGCCCTGCTGAGATCAGTCACCTCGCAGTTAATCCCAGACCCATTAGTAAGGCAGGTGATGAATGTTTGTTGTTGCAACTCACTGACATTTTGGAGCTGTTTGTTACACAGCATTATTGTAGAATAAAAGAAGATTGATACAGTTTATATGTTCATTGTCTGCCCCTTTATGAGATATAAACTCTATGAAAACAGGAATCTTTTCTATCTTGCTCATCTGCATATTCCAGTACACAGACACAATCTAGGCACAAAGTTGTTGCACAATAAATATTTTAAATCAAATGAATGAAGAACGTAATATGTAGTAAGAACTACCAATTCAATACTGTCTATTGGAACCCTACTTGGGTAAATCATTTACTAAAAACTTAAGGTTACATATACAGTGGAAAACAAAGAATGGTATCCGTACTGGAAAAGAAGCATAAGAAAATATTAAAGATTTCCTGGTCATGTTACTGATGCCTGGTATAGAGACATCTGAAGTGACTGACACAATTAATTCAGTTAAGAAAAGACCAAGAGGGCATTATCATTGAGACAGTGTCCAAGTTGTCTTCATCTCTGTAGTTCCAGCACAAAGGAGAGTCTCAATACACACATGTTGAAATGAATGATTTTCAGAGCTCACAGAACCTTTTATACCCCATTCAGTGTTTATGATTGAAGGTATTAAAATGAGATAAATAGGGCGTGCCACGGTGGCTCAGCACACAGAGTTCTCGCCTGCCCAGGTTGCTTCACAGTGCCTGCCCATGCAAAAAAGAATCAAAAAAGGAGAGATAAGCAAATGTTGCACATCTGCACCTAATCCTTCATTCTGCTGAAAACTCTGACTGTAGAATTGGAGTGGGAAGAGCTTGGCTGTACCGTAGGGGTCAGCCTTGGGGACAGGGAACCGTGTTTTTTTTCTGCAAGTGAAAGACAAGAATGTTATAGATATTCCTTAAAGAAAATGCTTTCTAGCCTTTTGTATCCTCCAAACCAACCCATTTCACTTCTCTATCCTTTCTTAGCATTTTTTTCCCTTTCCTCCAAATATTCCACCCTTAATTTAAGACAGTAATTGCACTGGACAGTTTGTTTTCCATCTCCAGTTACCTAGCCCCTACTATGTACTACATGTCATGCCGATTCCTAAGGATTTAAAGTTTGAATAAGTCCTAGTTCCTGTTGTCACGGTGTCTATTGGAGGAAAAAGACAATTCATCTGATTATGTTGCCTTAAAGTAAGTGCTACAATTCAATAATAATCATGAAAATATGGACATAGGGCATCAAAATCATACTGAGAGACCAACAACAACAAGAAAAAATGGGATTAGAAGTAGAAGTAGGAAAGATAAAGAAGGAGGATAATGAGGTGAGGAAATGATCCTGAACAAGTTTTTGTTTATACTCATAGAAAGGGTGGCCTAATCATAAGAAAGTAAATGTCATTGTATCTATTGATACAATAGATCAATAGATCAATAGATACATTGTATCTATTGATACAATATCTATCTATTGATAGACAATGACATGACACACAGATAGACACTTCATTACTAATGGAAAAGGAAAAAGAAGAGTTTGCAGGGTCCCTCAAAATTCTTCCTGGAGCGTGGCACATACACCTCAAGGAAGAGATGAAATGACAAGAAGGTACAAAACAACATTAATTCTGGAAAAGGAAGAAAAGCAAAACCTACTAATTGAATCAGCTTCATCTACTTTTTAAAAGTGACTGACTTAGAGTCAGTAAAGAGAGATTAAAAAGCAAGTGAAGAAAGTCTGGAATGTAAAAACAAGACCAAATTGCATAATAAAGAGGAAAACAGGATGGAATTTGGTCTGACCTAGAGAGGGTATGAAAGGAAAAAGAATCATCAGAGTTTGGTGTACATCACTGAAGATCAAAAAAACTCCATGGATGACTGATGAGACAAAATAAGATGCCCTGAGGCCAGGGGGTCAAGATTTTATGTGGTCAATTTAAAAGTGTTCGGCTTTAGCAAAGGGCATTTTTGCAAAAAATACTTTAAAATATTTGGCTAGTTGAATTTGTGAAGTAAATGTATGGTTCCATATTAGTTTGCTAATGCTGCCAGAAAGCAATATCCCAGTAATGGAACCACTTTTAAAAAGGGAACTTGAGAAGTTACAAGTTTACAGTTGCAGTGCTGAGAAAATGCCCAAACTAAGGCACTAACAAGAGGTTACCTTCACTCATGAAGGCTGATGCCATCCAAAACACCTCTGTCAGCTGGGAAGGCAGGTGGCTGGGCTCCATTGCTTTCAGCCTGTTTCCTTTGGGAATTTTTCACTTGGCATCTGTGGGTCTTCACTTAGCTCTTCCAGGACACAACTTTGGGTTTTGGCCTCACTTGGCATCTCATGGGAAGGCATATGGTGATGTCTGCTGGGCCCTGCATCTCCAAATGTCTGGGTCTCATGTTGACTCTGTTGCTTCTGCTCTCCAAGCATTTGCATCTGCTCTGAGCTTTCTTCAAAATTTTTCCTCTTTTAAATGATTCCAGTAAACTAATCAAGACCCACTTGGAATGGTGGAGTCACATTTCCATCTAATCAAAAGTCACATCCACAGCTGGGGGTGCCACATCTCCATGGAGAAAATCTAATCAAAAGCTCCCCCCCCACATACAACCACCACCACAATATTGTGTCAGGACTAAAAGAAACAGCTCTCCCCACAAGATTGGATCAAGATTAAAAGATGGCTTTTCCTGGGTACATAATACTTTCAAACCAGCACAGGCCTCAAACGTTTTTTGTTTTTTTATATCTACTTTCTATTTTTTAATCTTTCATATTTTCTGGAACTGAATTGTGCCAATGACATGTAAAATTACTCTTTAAATGATATTTCCCTTCCTTTCTCTCTCTTGCCCCACTTCAACAACCCACCCCATCATCCTGGAGGGCTATGCTGTCTCAGATTTCTAATAGCTAATCTTTTCTAATAGTTCCTGAACAGAACTTGCCTCTTCTGTATGTATATCTTATGTCTTTTTTTTTAAAGGAGACAATTTTAGTAGAAGAGCATGTACTCACCCAGACTTTTCTTTCAAGGAATACATTAATAGGAACTCTGTCACATTTCTTTTTTAAGTGAGATACAAATCCTGGAAACTAATAGACAAATCCCTCCTACCAATATACAAATTATTTATTAATACTTGTATGATTCTTCTGTTGGAAACCAAAGGCAAATTAAAGAAAGGCATAAATAGGCAATGCCATGCCTGTATCCTCTTCTTTTAATTTTTTTGTAATCCTCTACACATTTAGTAATTGATATCTTTCCACTGTCTTCCTGTCTATCTTTTTATTGACTGTGCAAAGAAACAGAATTTAATCGAAAATAAATGGGGAGGGAAAAATACCTTGAAACGAATTTGTCTAGTTGAAAATAGCCTATAAAATTTGGCAGGGTAGGGAAGGGAAGTGGCCCCCGAGAAGAAAAGGATGGCCTTTTAGTCACATATACATGGATCAGTATCCTGTGCATTACCTGTGGACCTAGAGCAGAGCGGTTGGCATCTCTGAGCCTCAGTTCCCATCATTTATAAAGCAGATATAAGAAAACCTACCCCACAGTTTTGTGGTAAGGATTAAATGAGTTGACATAAAGGGCTGTGGTGCATAGGACTAAATCAGTCAATCAATCAATCAATCAATCTCAGCTTGTATTAGTATTGTAGAGGTGGTTTGTTTTTGTTTGGTTTCGTTTTTCATTTGACACATGAAGATTCTGAGATAGAGACAGGTAAACTTGTCCAGAAAATTACCCAACCACATTCAGAAAAATCTTTCTCCTTTAGCGTTTAACATTCAGAGGCAGCCTTGACCATGTTCAGCTCTTCTAGTAGGAAGAAATAAAAATCCATTAGAAGAGTATGTATTGAGACCATTTTTGCTAAATTATTAAACACCTTTTTTAATAAATATGTCAATCTATTTACAATCTTTGGAAAATGCAGAGTCAGAGTCTCAGCAATGGGAGAGCCCTGAAAGCACAGTCTACAGGGTGCCCTACTGCAGTAGCCACCACCACCCCGCCCCCCCCCAGTCAACTCTTAACTTAATGACATAATTAAAAGGCCATAAAGTTCCATAACTCTTGCCTCTCTCATTACCTGGAGGAAAACCTCTTATCTTCTGAATGTTGAAAATATTGCTGTTTCACTTCATATAGGTTTCAGAAGGCTATTGTTCAAATGACATGACTATTGCAAGGAGAGCTAATTATTTTGAAAGTAAACAAGGAATAAAAAACTTTTAATCAGCTATATAAAGCATCAGTTAAGATTGGTACTAACTTGCTGCTAATTTTCAGCAGAAGTTGTTCTAGAAAACAAATGCAAACTTAGCAGAAGCCAAAGTCAATGAATCCAACGCCTCCCTTGGAAATTGTTCTGGACTCGAGGTGTGGCCTAAAATACTTCCACAGAGGCTCAAGTTCTCCATGGAGAAAAAGCATGCACTTGGGTAAGGCCCAGAATTCACATTTGTAAACTTTACAAAATTTTCCTGTTCATTTGACCTTCCGTTAATTTAACAGTTCTAATTCAGGCAGAGGCTGCGATGATTTCTTTTAAATATATATGGGGGGATGGCCATATAACAGGAACCTGGGGCTGCTACCCGACTTGGCGGAGGAAGACACCATGTTTTTATTCCACAAGCTGATCTCCATGCCCGTGTGTCATGGGCAAGATCCAGAAATTTCTTTATGGCCTCCAAAGAGGGGACTCAGAATGGGCTGGGTTCAAAGTCGTGGGCCTGCCATGGGGCCGCCCAGTGATAAAGGGTAATGTGCCTCTTCTGCAGATACTTTCTGGGATAGAGACAGGCTACCAGATATTGCTGAGACTCAGCAAGCATCAGCGAAAGTGCAGATAAGTCGCAGCCAGTTAGCCAGTTAGGGATTATCTGAGAATACCGACTTGGGACTCAGAGAAGGTCCCAAGTCAAACCTACAGTGGATACCTGTGAGACCATGAGCAGCCTGGCAGAGGAGAGAGCACTCTACAGGGACCCACAGAGGCAGAGAGCAGCCAATGACCATGATCTAGTTTGCAAGCTGCCGGAACGTTGTATACCAGAAATGGAATGGCTTTTAAAAAGGGGGAGTTTATTAAGTTGCAAGTTTACATGTTCTAAGGCCATGAATGTCTAAATTAAAGCAAGTCTATAGAAATAGCCAACCTAAAGCATCCAGGGAAAGATACCTTGGTTCCAGAAGGCCAATGACTTTCAGGGTTTCTCTCCAACTGGAAAGGCACATGGCGAACATGGTGATGCCTGGTGGCTTTCTCTCCAGGCTTCCAGTTTTGTGAAGCTCCCCCTGGGGTGTTTTCCTTCTCCATCTCCAAAGGTCTCAGGCTGCATGGGTTCTTGTGGCTCTATAGCTTTTTCCAAAATGGTTTCCTCTTAAAGGGCTCCAGCAAGCAACCACAACTTGAATGGGTGGAGACACATCTTCATGGAAACCATCTAATCAAAAGTTACCACCCACAACTGGGTGGGTCACATCTCCATGGATAATCAAAAAGCCCCCACCCAACAATATTGAATGAGGATTAAAGAATTTGGCTTTTCTTGGGTACAGAAGATTCAAACAGGCACAGACCCAAACACCCCTTTACTCTGCTTTCATGGAAACCAAGGAAGCCCCTCAGCAAGGATGTGGCTCATGAGTGGGTGCCCTGACACAGGCCGTGTCAGTCAATGAGAGGTTGTTTTGAATTTGGTGATTCTTAGAAGGGTGTAACTCAGTCTGAGTTTAAGCATGTGTTAGCTATAGCCCTAACTCTCAGGCACGAGCCATCATCTTGAGGAAGAGAAAAACAGGGTAGGGAGCAATCTGAAAGATTGAGCATGTCCCTAAAGAGACTAAGTCTTTGAAAGGCAATCCTATAAACCATCATAACCTTGAATAGACTGAATGTTAAAATAAAAGGAGATGCACGAACCAGAAGAGATGGAAATATTGCCAGTGGATGATAAGCTGTCCTCACCATTCAGTGAATTGGAAGTACATGGGCTAGAAGAAGAGCTTTTAGAAATTAAAGGGAAATGTTTATTCTCTGCACGTCTGTGTGCAGGGTGAATGCATTTACAACTCTACTGTATAGACCTATATGTATAACATAATTCTCTAAAATATGATCATGTTTTTCTTCTGTAAAGTGACATTCTGGATGGGTTATACTTTTTACTCCTTCACTTTTTACATCCTTCAATTTTTATACTATAGGCATATATTAGCTTTTTAAATCATAGATGGATAAATGTTATTTTAAAATAATTTGTTTTTATTTTATAGTTGCTTTTATCTAAACACTGTTTAAAAAAAAAAACCACAGTGAAGTATTTAGTCAGTCGTCCTCTTTTAGTTCAACTCTAAAATGCTCCCTTCAAAAAAAAAAAACTCATAAACCCTTTCTATCTTTGCCCTGCTGTAATCCTTTTATTTCAAAGATCATGTTCTATCTCCTTTTTTCTCTCAAAGTTTCAAAATGGCCTTTGGCCAAATGCAATAAAATTTTGACCTGACCTAACGTAAAGAATGAAGTATGTATATGAAAGCACTTTGAAAACTTTAAAGGGCTTTAAAAATGCATGGTGGTATTGGTAGTGGGAAGAGAAGGAGGTGGGAGTAGAGCAGGAGGAGGAACTAACTATGTTGTATCTCTTCATAACATAAATTTCAAAGGTCCTTCCCGAATGAATTTGCAAACAGAAGCATATGGAGTGATTACGTGACATTCCTGAAAGCTCACAATTTTATAAAGCTAATCCCACACTTGTGGCAACATGGTACACCCTTCATTTTGACATTTTTCTGTGTCATTTGCTGCTGCTAAAAGCAATGGAACTCCTTGAATTGGGACCAAAACATTTAAAAAAGGACCCCAGAGCTGTAGGTGTCCCCAGTAAAAACCTTAGGGCCT
This sequence comes from Myrmecophaga tridactyla, assembly GCA_004026745.1. Taxonomy (NCBI): domain Eukaryota; kingdom Metazoa; phylum Chordata; class Mammalia; order Pilosa; family Myrmecophagidae; genus Myrmecophaga; species Myrmecophaga tridactyla. Next base: position 36,124 of record PVIY010013528.1, read on the forward strand.
CCTCCTATACCTATATGGTTAGGAGCTGTCCTAGAAGCGGGAAAATACCTTTAAATCTGGAAACTGTCTTTATCAGTTTTTTGTTTTGTTTTGATTTGATTTGAATTTTATTTGAGGAGGAGGACCCAGAGATCACAAAAGAGGGAGAAATTCTAAGAATGCTCCCCAAATTTGGATCTCATTAGAAGGGTCCTCCAGGTTCAAAGAGATCTAATATGTTGGTAAAAATTCTGTCCTCACTTTCCAGACAACCCAACCCACTCATCTCAATGTAATTCTCAATCCAAGTAGTATGGGATGATGGTAGAAAGCATATAATCTGGAGCCAGAAAGCCTAGGTTCGAATCTCAGCTCTACCCCTTGCTAGTCTATGGCCTTGTGTAAATCATCTGATTTCATTAAGTTCCTCATCATAAAATGGGGATTATATTAGTACCTATTTCAAGGGTTCTTAGGAGTGCATACAATAGTGTCTGGCACATAGAAAGTCCCATAACTGCTAATTATTATCATTAAGAAGGAATGGATCCTCAAGTCTACCCAGACCACAAATCTGAGGCTCATAAACTGTCACCCAGGGGAAGATAATGCTGAGAGGCAGGGCGATCTGGTCTGACACTGTTACATGCCCCAGAAAAGCCATGTTCTTTTAATCCAATCTTGGGGCAGACCTATTGGTGGGTGGGACCTTTTGATTAGGTTGTTTCCATGGAGATGTAACCCTGTCTATTCAAGGTGGGTCTTAATCTACTTGCTAAAATCCTTTAAGAGAGAGATGTCTTTGAAGAGAGTTCAAAAAAAAGAAAACACTCAGGAGAAGCCAGAAGGAGCCACAGGAGCTGAGGGAGCCATTTTGAAACCAACCAAGGAGAGAAGGGCCAGCAGATGTCACCATGTGCCTTCCCGTGTGACAGAGGAACCCTGGACGCAATTGGCCTTTCTTCAGTGAAAAGTATCATCTTGTTGATGCCTTAGTTTGCACATTTATTTTTATGGCCTTAGAATGGTACATTTGTAACCTAATAAATCCCCTTTGAAACAGGCAACCCATTTCTGGTATATGGCATTCTGGCAGCTTTAGCAAACTAAAACAGGGGGGGTAACTCTGAGAAAGGAATAAACTTTCCAGAGTTCTTCACAGTTTAAACATGCTTGGTGGTGATTATTTTTGCATGGACAGGTGCAAACCAAGCCTTCTGGGCTTTGGTAGCAGTGCAGCTGGTCTGGGTTGAGTTATCCACATTGATGGCCTCAGCCTGCTCTGGGATGACCCCACGTGCCTCCATGTGGTTCCATGACACACCCAATTGGAGCAGTGTGAGATAGACTGGTATTATGCCTTTTAGGAAGCAAGCAGGGAAAATGTGCTAACATAGGAAACAATACTGAGTGCATGTATTCTCACCAGCTTTTCTGAATACTGAATCCCTGTCACAAACAGGGATTGGAATGACTGTCGTGGGGCCACATACAAAATGCTAGGCACAGAGTTGTGTTTTTACCTGCAGAGTTCTTCACTTCCCTCCCTTTTTGACCAAAGGAAAAATCACTTTAGCGAAGAAGGAGTCAAAGCATCCCTGGGTATCTTCTAACATTTCTCAAATATAAAAGCATTATTATGGGGTGCCCTCAGCCTACCCTGGAAGGGCATCATTTGCATGATTTCTGGCTTTTGGAGGGGTCTAGCCAGATATTTAGAATTCTTAGTGAATTAATATTCAATGAAATTTTTGATAAAAACATGAAATTATTAGAAACATTAAAAATTGATCAAATGACCCTAGCACCGCACCTCATACTTCCCCCCTGAGTGCTGGTCCATTTCATCAACACACACTTTGAAAACATCTTGGAGTTAGTCCTAAACCACCCCTGTTCCATTTTAGCTCATTCATCAAGCTAGTAGTTCTGGAGGTTATACCTCTCTGGCTGTTCTCTTCTCTTCCTACTTCTTTCATTCCCTTCCCCATCTCCCACAATGATGACTTATTAAACAAATATACTTTAATATGTCCATAGAAAATAAAAACATTTTAGATTTGTTTGGGGCAGGAAAGATCAACCTGGATTTCCAGAGTGTGCCTCTCTTCCCACTCCAGGGATTGCATTTCGTCTTTCATCCACCCAGCTGAGAAGAATGGAGGCTAATTTAGGAGCCTCTTTTTGCCAGTACATATTCAGCCAGAGGGGTCAATGTTGATTGATGCATTGCACTTTGTCCTTCTAGAGCTCTCCAAGTCCCTGCTGGGTGGAGAGAGTAGCCACCAACAGTAATTCACCCTATAGGGTCTGTGAATTTCTGTGCCTCCAGCTAGAAACAGTCAATAAACACCAGAGGCAACTTATGTTGTCTTAGATCACTAATAAATGCCTCACATCACAAATTCAGAGCTCTTTCACAAAAACATATTTCTCTACGGATAGATGCCAACCCCAGCAGCCAGTTACTGCAGAGATGCAGCAAAGGCTCAAAGGGGGAGGCAAGGAGAGAAAAGGGGTTCTCTCCACAGGTAAGAGCTATGTCTTCCTCCTCGGCAAAATTGCTCCCAATTGTTGAGTCCTCTAAGCCAGTCACTGGGATAAGGTTTTATCTATATGATTTGATTCATTTCTTACACCTCTCACACTCAGGTAGCTCTAGTCCATTTTACAGGTAAGGACATAGAGGATTACAGGGCTTAAGCCATTCCTATTTACTGCTCCATGCACAAGAAGTCCTATGGATGTGTATTGCAAAAACACGAAGAAACTTCCCCAGGATGCTGGACAATTCAGGTTAATTTCTGAGCTTCAGAACACTGCCACTCCTGCTGTCATGTTGGAAGGAGGCTCAATATGGTTATGCCACACACTACCCCTTGTATCTGCCCATCATCGAAACACACAGAAGGCTCTAGAGGTTTCCACTTTATTTTAAAGGTGAGCATCACATATTTTGGCAAGCTCATTCTGGAATCACAAGGTGTTGTGTGTTCGCTCTGCCTAAAGCACTGTGATAGGTTCTGCATAGGTTTAAGGGAGTAGAATGTAATTTTAAAAAGAAAAAAAAGGCACAGGTCACAGTCCTCTACAATTATTTCCAACCATGCCACATTCAACTAACAGCCAGGCTCTGAGTTCAGAGCTAAGGGTAAACTGGAGAATAAATATGCCCAGGCCACAGATTTTTTTTTTTTCATTTCTTTTCATTCTTCTGCTTCTGTCTCCATTTCGTAAGGTGTCTCATTATCTCTCCTTTGACATATGAGCTTTGGGTAGACTCCATGGCAAGATAAAATACCTGCATTAACCAAAATCCACTTGGCTAGTAACTACAGAAAAGTCAATGTCTCTACATCCACCAACAAACCATCTGGGTAGACACTGGGTGTGCTGGTTTGAAAGGAAGTGTGCCCCCTAGAAAATCCATGTTTTAACCAAAATCCCATTTCATAAAGGTAGAATGGTCTCTGTTCAATATGTATGTTTGAAACTGTGACTGGATCATCTCCCTGGATGATGTGATTTAGTCAAGAATGGTTGTTAAACTGGATTAGGGGACGACATGTCTCCACCCATTTGGGTGGGTCTTGATTGGTTTATTGGAGTCCTATAAAAGAGGAAATATTTTGGAGAATGAGAGATTCAGAGAGAGCAACACTATGAAGCAGAGAGTCCACCAGCCAGGGACCTTTGGAGATGAAGAAGGAAAATGCCTCCCGGGGAGCTTCATGAAACTGGAAGCCAGGAGAGAAAGCTAGCAGATGACCCCGTGTTTGTCATGTGCCCTTCCAGCCGAGAGAGAAGCCCGACTGTGTTCTCCATGTGCCTTCTCACTTGAGAGAGAAACCCTGAACTTCATCGGCCTTCTTGAACCAAGGTATCTTTCCCTGGATGCCTTTGATTGGTCATTTCTATAGACTTGTTTTAATTGGGACATTTTCTAGGCCTTAGAACTGTAAACTAGCAACTCATTAAATTCCCCTTGTTAAAAGCCCTTCCATTTCTGGTATATTGCATTCCAGCAGCTAGCAAACTAGAACACTGGGTATGGTCTGAAAGGTTAGAGCTGTCAGTTTCCACTTCCTCATGCTTCCCTCTCATAGGAACTGAACTATAGTCATGAACTTCGACTCTTTCCTCAACCCTCCTTGAGAACTCACAGCATAAGAATATTGAAGACCCAAGGCAATTCCTTATCTGGGCTATGTAAAGCAGAAAAGACCCTGGGGGGGGGTGTCACCTTACGTCACCTTAAGTGAGCTGCTCTGCAACCCTTCTATGAGGTATAGGGGTACACCTGAGCTGTATCCCCCTGAAAGGGAGCAGAAGAAACTCTGGTAGATCCAAGCTGGACATCTGGAATAAGAATCACCTCCCTGTTCTGCTATGCCGAAAAGTAATATATTGCCTTAAAGATTATAAACATAAAGATAATGATGATATCTCATGTTTCTCCCATGCCTTCCCATTTCTCAAGCACTTTCTCATCTGTAGTTTCATTTTATCTTCACCGCAAACTTTACATCATCATCAAAAGTATTTTTTTTCCCTCAAGGATGTCCCACATGTCTGAATTTCATTTGATCCCCACATACAGAATGGGAACATTGTTCTCCAGGGTTCTTTCCTCTCCAATAATCCTCCTTTGGATCATTGGACATGTGCTTAATAAGCTACACATTGCCCCTACCGGACAGAAATCACAGTGTTGGGAGTGTAGCCGTGGCCAACGAAACCTTGCCTGAAGCCTGCCGGAAGCCTTTGTATGAACCGCAAACCCAATCCATTTTCAAAAGCTAGGCTGCAAGGGAAGGGGTTTCTGTTGACACTTTCTCTGCATGTTTTGTTATACGTGTTTTTGTTGGCCTGGAGAACCAGCAGCCAGGGACAGCGGGACGACTCTGAGCCAAGGGGCGGTCTGTGCACACCCAAGGGGCCAGGGTATTTCACCAAGTTAGCTGCCGCTTGAAAGGACAGCTGCCGCACAGTCGTGCTCTCTCCCCAGTTTGTTATCCCTGAGATAATAAATAAAGGCTCATTCTGCTATGTCCAAAAGACCCTTTTCAGGAGACCTGCTCTTGCTGGAAGTCTCCCGAGCCTGCTTACCTGATTACAGTCAGATGCTGGGCATTTCAAATTAAATTAGAACAAATAACAGAAATGAAAGGAGAATGGAAAGGAGAAGGAGCACACCAACAAAAATGTTATTCATTTAAAGTAACCAATGAGAAACAAATGGAGCCTGAGAAACTCAAATAATACTGGCAGAGATTGATGTTTGTCATCTTAGGCTAAAAAGAGCCACGAGTGAGAATTTGAAGGGTTCATAACTCCAGGAGAAGCATAGACGGCCAGGATAAGCAGGAAGATGTTCCAAATCTGGACCTGGATTTTTTTTAGCTCTTGGATTATGGTGCCATCTGTACTTGGTTACGTGGCATACAAAGGGTAGGAAGCGTATGTTTAAAAAGGTGGTGAGACTATTTGTCCCATTTCACCATTTTTTTCTCTACCGTGTCCTGCCAAACACAGAGCGCTATTTGAGCTTAAAATTCTGCCAGAAATGTGCCTAAAACCCACAGGGCCAGGAATGGATGGAAGAGCAGGAGATGAATTTTTGCAATACTTGGTCTCAACATGCTCCAAGGTTGGTAAGACAGTTTGAAATTGAATGGAACTGTTCATGGACCAAGATCCCAGCGTGCCCATCAGCAGAATTATTTCAAACAGAATTCTTATTGTTCCACTAAAAACAATTTGAAATCAGCCTGCCAGACAAGACCCCAGAATCGCTCTGATCTGCTCGACACCTCCTGTATCTTTGGTTAAGCCTTCTTCACATTTACAGGACAGTTTGCTATCGCCTATTTCAGCTACACCAAATATTGCTGGATCCCAGAATAGCATTCAGATACTTTGATAAGATAATCTAACTTCCCTACCATCCAAATGCTAAAAGGACATTTACATTTAATGTGTTTTCTTTTCAATTCTATTAGCCAAAAATAATATATTGTACGGTAAAATGTATTGTCTTATTACAACATTCTCATCATGAAGAAACGATGAACACACAGAAACGTAATTCATATTGCATTGTCTGTCACTAACAGAGGGCTGTTCAATAAACTCAAACCCAATTTGGATAAAATAAGTATTAGATGCTGGAGTGCTAACTTATCTTGTGCCCAAAACTAGTTGCATCTATATATTCGAGGTCATTATCAACTAGGCAAAGATACTTAGAGAGCATAAGGGATAGTTACCTTATAAGAGGCCACGCTTGCATATAGCATTAAAAATACAATACAGTCACGTGGCTATCCCCTGACATCGCTCTTTATTTTAATATCTACTGTCCAGCCGTGAGTAAAACTTCCAAGCCTCAAAAGGAGCCGGTGCTGCCATTTCCTCCAAAAATGTGACAATGGCTTTATTAAAAAAACAATAACCATTCAGGAATGATCAGTGAAAACATCTCTTAAGGCCATTATTTTTAGCTGAGCATTGTTGTGACTGTTTCCATGGCTAAACCATGAACATGTTTTCTGCACAAGCCCGGTCAGCTGGTGGTCTTAATTAACTTTCAAATGGAGAAGGCTGCGGTTTACCACTTATTAAATATCCACCACACAAAGTTACAGTTTTACCCCTCCACACCTCACTTAGCCAAGACACCTCGAAGAACCCACAAGGCTGAATAGCTGGAGATTTAAAAATACACACCACATGCAATTACCAGACTCAACACACAGGCTCCGAGGGAGGCTCTGGAGAATCTGGGCCGCTAAACGGATTGATACAATTTGTAAATTGAGGCAACAAGTTATGCCACCAGAAAGAGCAGAATGCGCTGTTCTTATTTACAGGAATTCGACAAATATTTATTAAGCAGTTGTCTTATGTTGTGGGTGCTGAGTATTCTTCAGCATTCCTTATGTTTAGGAATTACAGGAAATGATTTAAGTGGAGTTCAGGATACGCAAGCGTGGAGTCCCAGCGCTCTCTATTTTTAAACTGTATGCCTCCTAGAGAAGGAAGAAAGAGTATAAAATTACTCTTCAGAAAAAAAAAAAATTACTCTTCAGGCTACTCTACTTTTTTTTTAAAGCAGTTTTATTGAGATATACTCACATACCAAACGACCCATCTGAAGTGTACGATCAATGGCGTTTAGTATAGTCTCACAGTTGTGCATTCAACACCTCAATCAATTTTAGAACATTTTCATTACTCCCAAAAGAAATACCCCACACGCCTTAGCAGTCACCTCTCAATACCGCTATCCTTCCCTAGTCCTACATAACCACTAATCTAATACTCTATCTATAGATTTATTTCTATTTACATTTTATATGAATGGAATCGTACTATCTGTAGTACTTTGAGTCTGGTTTTTTCCACTTAGCATCATGTTAATCTACTCTTAATACAACATACAAGTAGACTAACCAAGCTCATTTCACTGAGTCTTTTTATTCATGAGGGAGATGATGCTGTGTGAGATTCAATCAAGACAGAATTAGTTTTTTGATTAGCTAGGTTGAATGGTTAAGGTATAACAATAATGATATCATTATTTCTTTTCTTCTCTCTCTCTCTCTCTCTCACACACACACACACACACACACACCTTGGCTTATGAATCTTCGACTAGTGTTGTCTACTTTTCAACTTGTATACTCTCAGAAAAAAAAAGTACATTCACCTCTCGTTGAAATTCCACTGTGTATAAACTGGTCTTGGAATTTGAGGGAAGAAAAAAATAGCCTTCTACAAAGT
>PVIY010013528.1:43987-59082 GCA_004026745.1 Myrmecophaga tridactyla
CAACATACAAGTAGACTAACCAAGCTCATTTCACTGAGTCTTTTTATTCATGAGGGAGATGATGCTGTGTGAGATTCAATCAAGACAGAATTAGTTTTTTGATTAGCTAGGTTGAATGGTTAAGGTATAACAATAATGATATCATTATTTCTTTTCTTCTCTCTCTCTCTCTCTCTCACACACACACACACACACACACCTTGGCTTATGAATCTTCGACTAGTGTTGTCTACTTTTCAACTTGTATACTCTCAGAAAAAAAAAGCACATTCACCTCTCGTTGAAATTCCACTGTGTATAAACTGGTCTTGGAATTTGAGGGAAGAAAAAAATAGCCTTCTACAAAGCGAACATGTGAAAAGGCCAAGGGAGAGAAGAACTGAAAAAATATATATAAAAATGCAAATTTTCCTAAACTTCAGCTTTGGATGGACTGAAGTATAAGTGAGAACTTCAACAAAGCAATAGAAAAAGATGACAGCTCAGAGTTTCAGAAATTTAAGACAGCAGCAGGATTAGACACTTCGGGTTGTCTTCACACACATTTCTTATGGGAGTTAATTCCATTTGACATGCAAGACCAAAGCGAGATTACAGAAGCATAGCCCCATGGCGAGGTGTATGCTGTAGCTAAAAGCTGGGATTTGAATAATTGTGCAGGCTTACTCCAAGCTAGAACAGAATGAATGGATTATTACAAGGAACTTTGTACATTTTTTAACTGCTGGACTTAATAAAATACCCTCTATGTGAGTGCAATGTTATGGTCGCCTGCACTTGTTCTAGCTGAAGTTCATGATGGAATATCTCAAAAGTGAGGAAAAACAGAAGCTGTGGCAGGAAGGAAGGAAGAATAAAGGGAAAGAGATAGACAGGGAGAGGTGATTAGTGGCAAGGGAGAGAAGTGGCTAGAAAAGGGTGGGGAGGGTAAGGTAGGAGAGGGGAGGGGAAGATGGGAGAGGAAAGGCGAGGAAAGAATTTGTAATGAATCACAAATCACATATAGGCTGCTTTGTACCTATGTGATGTCCAGAGGAACAAAACTTCTGGAGAACTTCAGATCAACATAGTCAAGCCCCACCCCCACCCCCACGTGTGCCCCGCCCCAGCCACACACACACACACAAAGTCAGAGGGAATTCATTTCCTGTACTACAAAGTTTGAGGAATCTGGAGAGTAGAGTTCAGGGAAAATGGGTTGAAAAAATGTGGAATTTTATTTCAGTATTTCAGCTTATTAGGAAGGTCATTTGTTACGGAGAAAACTACTAACCCACACATCATTTTATATATATATGTATGAATGTGACCTCTTCCCTTGAAATCTGTGAAAGCACTTGTCTGTAAAAGACAGAAAGTGTAACAGTTCTAAAGACTTCTCACTGCTTAATTAACTCTCCAGTGCGAATTATTAAAAATCTTTATATGATTCTTATTTAGTGCTCATTAAAGTGAAAGATACCGATGCTGGACAATGCAAGGTTCAGAGAACCTTTAAGAAAGGAAAGTTCATTCGCAAATAGCTGAGAATTATGAAAATCTGCCCATTAACAGTAGCCACGCAGACCTTTCATTTTAAAAGTCACTGATTCGGATCTGCAGTGATTTGATTTCATATTCTCCCTTAATATAGCCTCATCTCCTCCCCTCATGAGGGCCCATCTCTGGTCCCTTGTGCAGCCCTAACCAGCCTAGCAAGGGCAAGAGTCAGCCCAGGAAGGGGAAACATCTCCCGGGCCATGGCCCTGGGTCAGTGCGCCCTCTGCTGGGATGCCAGCCTGCAGTCCAGCTTGGGGAGACCTCCCCTGAAGAGCCTGCCCCTAGGGAAGCAGAGAGAGAGAGATGCACGTTTCCACGAGAAAACTTCAGATACCAGCCTCTTTCTCACTGCGGCAAGTAGAGATTAGAGGAGGGCCATGGGAGGGTGTGAGTGCTTCATTAAACCAGAAGTCCAATGCAGCTTTCCTCACAGAACAGGTCTGACAACTTCAGTCTGCCATGCAAAATGGCAACAGGAATGATGATGAACACATTACAAATTTGTAGACCCTAAAATTAAACTCCACCTCATTTATTTTCATATTTCAGCAGGGGCTAGGGATGCCTGATACTAGAGGCACACATCTTTCCTGACAAGCTCAGTGGTTTCCTTTTTTAGAGAAGGGATTTGCACTGCTCGTGGATGCACCCAGGCTTCTTGCATGCTCAACGCTGGTTGGGTTAGCAGGAAAGAGGAAACATGTGGCAGTGTTCTGTAGAGGAAAGTAAAAAATTAACGCCCTAGGAGGGAAGAAAAGCTTGCAGTACCATAGGAAAACAAAGAGCTTGTCCTTTCCCTCTTGCCTGTGTGCTCATTTAGATCCTTGCTACTAGAAGTATGGTCCAGGGACCAGAAGCTTCAGCATCACCTGGGAACTTTTTTAGAAAAGCAGGATTCCAGGCCCCAGACCACAGCTACAAGAATCTGCATTTTAACAAGAACTCCAGTGATTCATGAGTGCAATAAAATTTGAGCTGCACAACTGAATTGAAGAGCTAAGTCACAATTGAAGAGCTAAGTCACAAACAAAAGCAGCTTTGCAAGTAGAAGGAAACCTAGTGGCTACCTGTCCCCTCAGATAAGGAAGCCCAAGCCCAGAGAAGAACATGACTCCTTCACGTAGCTGAGAAGCAAACTTTACATAGGCCTAAATTTAATTTGCTGTGAAAGCTGAGACCCAGCCTTCCCAGGTTTTTGCAGTTCAGCCCCATCACATACTACAAAACCAACAGAACACAGCATCAGCTTTGCAAGTGGTATCAGTGCTGACTTCTTTGTGGGAGGGACCAGGTCTTTTTGAAATCAGCTCTATACTACTGCAACGCTTGTCTAAATTCTGCAGGAATTGACATGGAAATGAACTTCTTATATTCCTTTTATATACATAATGATTGATTAAACATATGGGGAAAAATAAATTGAATTATGTTATAATCTCCCAGGGAAACATAATTAAGTTGTAAAGCATTCCCATGAAGTCCTAAAAGCCTTATGTCATCTAGACAGTGACTTCTACTACATGATCAATAATTATATTAATTAAAATAATTATTTTGATAGGATGGTGTGACGTTGGGGCTCCACTTATTCTCGATCTGGTATATTGATCCAGTATAAAAACCAGTTGGAGCCAGAGCTAGAGGTAAAGGATTCTTTGGGGCACCCCCAAAAGTTCTATGATATGGATGCTAATTTGTACAATTCTTGGCCACAAATTTGATGTTTGTTCACACACCCCAATGGGTAAGACTTGTTCAAGATCACGAAAGCATTTCATTCACTATCCTTACCTCCATAAGAACCAAAGGCAAGCTATCTTCAGCAAATGATAGATCATGCATAAAACATGCCATCCAATATTCCTTGAACTTTCAAAATTCTGGTAGATCAGTACAGCCTTTGTTTGTATACACAGAAAGATGAGTAAATTAATAAGCATAAGGCAACTGGAACATGCATCTAGATAGACAAAGAACTTGTATCTCAAGTACACTTATGGCAACTTTGGGGCAGTAAGATAAAAGCACCAGACCCAAAGTTCACATTCCTCAGAAACATTGGTGTGAGTCTAAGCCTTTGAACATTTAACTCTCTTCCTCTGAAAACACCTAAGTGTAAACATCAGCCTAGGTAAGCATGTCTGGCAGTGCACATTTTAAGTACAGGGAAAATACAGGACTTCTACCTGATTCTTTCTCTGTACTTTCCAGAGACTGACTTAATGGGTACGTACTTTCGCATCTTCATAAAAGTACCAGTGAGCATCAAACAGACAGTAAAGAGTAAGACAGAAAAACAATAATGCAAGGAATCAGGCCACAAACCTGCCAAATTCAGAAACTGAAAGGAAAAAAAAAATGACAACAATTGCATGTTAACTTCCCTACCTTCTCTTCATTATTCAAGATAACTTGCTAGGCTTTTCTTTTGCTTTGTTTTGTATTTTAATATAAAGAGATAACGTAACTAAAAGAATTGTAACTAGGTAGTAGAAATGAAATCACTTATAATTATATATTATTTCATCAAATTTCTTAGAATGATCTGTAATAGATTTTGCTGACACCATTTAAGAGATGACAAATTTTCTCTCAACAAGACAGAGAATGCAGCATTTAAGAACCAAGACTTTGGAGTCCATACCACGTAGTTTGAACCCCCACTTTCCACTTAGCACCTGTATGGTTTCAGCAAATTTTTTAGCTTCTTTGTACCTCAGTTTCCACATCTGTAAATAGGGGTAGTAATTTTATATACCCATTGGGGTCATTGGAAAGATGAGTAAATTAATAAGCATAAGGCAACTGGAACATGCATCTAGATAGACAGAGAACTCAGTTCAAAGTGTGACCTTAGGGCAGGCCACGGTGGCTTATGCCGGAGACGCGGGTTCTGTTCTCATGCGTGCCCATGCAAAAAAAAAAATAAAAAACAAAACAAAGTGTGACCTTATAACTTCTATAGGTTGATTTATTCCTGGTCAATCCACTAAAGGATAGCTTTCATTAAACCCACCTTCCAGTGGATCTGAAAGCCCTGCTTTAGCCTTCAACTTAAAATATACCTTGTTAAAAAAAAAAAAGGAGAATTTTAATAAAACGGTTTTCATAAGAACATGAAAACACAAATTTACTCACGTTACAATTTGCCAACACAGACTCACACACATACACACACACACAAAGGCACAGAAACAGTAACATCCCACAGCCTGCCACCAGAAGTTCTCCCACAAGGGATTTGCCATAAAGGAAACTAAATGGGACCCAGTATTCTAGAGAGAGAGAGAGCTTACCATTCAAAGCTGAGGAACCTGAGAACAAAATAAGGCGGAAAGCAGCCCTGAGGTGCCTTTGTCTTTCTTCAGGTAAAATCAATTCTGTTATTATCCACAGTTGGCTATAGAATGGCATATGAACAGCGTGGCAGCAGCCAGCAATACCTCCCAGAAAGTGGGTTTCAGAGGGAGCATTCCACACCCTGATTTACTCAGCGTTGTCAAGAAAGGGGGAGCTCCATCTTAGGCTGGGAAATTCATTCTAAGGAACTATGAAGACACTAGAAAAAAATAATAAGGACGAAAAATCAGAGCAAACTCATGTTGAATCGAGTGTCCTCTACTGCCTCCTCCCTCAGATGTAGAATCTGAGACTAGTGACAATATTAACAGGCCTAATATCTTCATCTCTGCGGATGGTTTAGTCATATTTCCTATGCATGGGAGGGGAATGGACCACGTACTTGTTTTCATCTTCAACTTAAAATATACTTTGTTAAAAAAAAAAAAAGGAGAATCTGCACATCAGAGCGTTCCAGAAAAAGCATCCCAAAGAAAATAAGCAGGCTTGTGAATGTGGCATTGTAGGAGCCATAAAATGGACCAACAATGATTGAAAGCAAGAAAATGACTTGGTCTTTCTTAAAAACTGCAACAATGAGGCAACTGAGCTAACTAATAGGATCCAAGAAGATATAAATAAGCTTTTTTATTTTTTATTAACAAAGAAAAGGAAGAGACATATTTCAGGCCGAATGAAAGAAGGTCAATGATTCCTTCCCAAAAGCAGGGCCAAGATTTCTCAAATGAGCCTCCTCCTAAAAGAGGTAGAAGTAAAATACATGAAGCCAGATGACATAATGCACCGTTGCCCAAATGTAGGCAGCGGTGGTATCCTAATCTCCCAACCAAGCTGTGGGTAATTGAATGCAAGACAAAGCAAAAATATAGAAAAAGGCCACTCAGAAACAGAAGCATAAAAATGCAGTGCATGTTACAATAGTGGGTAGGGTTCAGCTCTATAGAACTGATAAATAAGGAGAGTGGTGAACAGAACAGAGTGGATTTGCAGAGATTAGGATGTAGTGAGCTTTGTCCAGAAGATTGTAAAAAGTTCTTATTGGCCTTGAATTTGAAATAAGGTAAAAACCTGCCTCCCGTCACGAAGACCCCCCGCGATCTGTTAGTATATCTTAGCCGAGCAGCTTATCTTTTTCCATAGGTCATTAAAAAATGAAATTTACAATAATATTTGTATTCTCACATGCAAATCATTCCCTACAGCATCTCGCCTTTTGGATAGGGGCAGGGGAAAGTGTGTGGTACCGCATTTATGATATTATAGCATGACAGAAACAGAGCCATAAAAAAAAAAATTTTTTTTAAAGCAATTTCAACCACGATGGCTAAGCGCTGAGAAAACCCAGAGCTTGGGAAACCCTGCAGGTCAGATTCCTAGCTTGGTAGGAAGGAAAGGCAGAAACGTGAGGCTGCCACGTGGGTATCAAGCATGTGGACATTTGTTTTTCCAAACTTTTAAGAACTCCACACCAGAGATTGTTCCATCGTGAGGGGCAATGTCATTCCCTTAAGGTTTCAGGCAACAGAAGATAATATTTTGAAGGAATAAAGAAAAAAAAAGCTAGCCTATAAGCATAAGCATTCAGGGACCCAAATCCAAAGATAAGTTTAAGGAACACAGAAGGACAGGCAGCAAATGGCAATTGCAGCGGCTCGATCAAGACAAAGGCACTGGGTGAATGGGGTTCTCTCCGAGAAATACAAGTTCAAGACCAGGGACCACCATTTCAGAGGCAATTCAGTGTGTAGACTTTCTAGGGTACCTGAGTGGCACTGCTCAGTGGCATACAATAGGATAATAGGATAATACACATCAGCCCACCCCAAAAATTCAAAATATTTTTCTCCTATTGGAGTCCTTTTTATTTTTTTTCACATGGGCAGGCTCCAGGAATCGAACCTGGGTCTCTGGCACAGCAGGCGAGAATTCTGCCACTCCGCCACCATAAAATTACAAATTTCTTTTCTTTTTTTTGGCACGGGAATCGAACCTGGGTCTCCTGCATGGCAGGCAAGAATTCTGCTACTGAACCACCATTGCACCACCCATTTTCCTTGGCGTTTTTAAGGGATTTTTTTTTAAGGAAGTAAACATAAATATATATTTCTATGTACACCTATATGTTTGTGTTTATTATACTCTTTCCCTCTAAATGGAAATAAAGACAAAAGAAAAAAAAATAGCCTGATTTCAGGTCTCCAGCCACAGTTCTTGCTCACCGACGGATCTTCTTATATACAAAGCTGACTGCAGGGAGGGGTGGGATTGAATAACACATTTATGTGATACAATCACATCATTTACAATCACATAATGGACCATATCCCAATTTTCAAAAGGCATAAAGTATCCTCATTAATACGATAAGTGCAGCAGTCAAATCAGCACTGTGATTTTATCAGGGTTTTTGACTGTACATGAATTAGAATGTAAAATGCATACAGAATTTTTAATGGGAAGGCTTTAACATTCACTGAATGTATTTCTTACTGTCATTTGCATCACATTAAAGTGAAATTCTACATAAAAGGATAAAGAGAATATGTCCTAAATTACAGTTTTCCATAGTTGTCATGTCCACACATAGAAAAATCTGATTCATAAGCTTGAGCATGATCCTAAGTCTGCAAAGGCTGCCCTAGTTCCCTATTTGTTTGTGGGTTTTATGCGGCTGTCAGGGCTTGGTAGCGCTCAGTAAGGTCAGATTGTCAGGACAAAGCCAATAAAGATCATTGAGGGGTGGGGGTGGGGGTTGTATTCCCTGTCTCCACTCTAGCAAGTTATTAAATACTGTGCCTGCATTTTTCATTACTGGCCAGACTGCTAAAAAGTCATTCATGTTCCTTAGAGATATTTTTTCGCCCCTTTAGAAAGCTGCTCTCTTCAGCGTAACTCAGTGCAATAGAGTTCATGGACACAGACTTAATGTTTTATAAACCCAATTCTGTATATACTACTATGAATGAGCATGGACACATTGTTATGTATAGGAGAAACGTAGTAAGTTTCAAACACAGTGCATGTGTACTTGTAATGTTGAAATATGATCCATAGGTCAGAAGTTAGTTTCAAGGTAATGGCAACTAGGATAAGTATACTTGGCAGTGTCTACACATTGAGGCAAAAAAAAGCAACCTAGCATTTCTCGTTAATCTCACATCACACACAGGACGGTGCGGAGCGGTTACTGCAGAATCTTGGGACTCGCAGAAAAAGCATTCCGTGTCACAGAAGCAGCCAAGGTATCAGCTGCCAAGCTAATGCAAAAAGGCCGGGAAAGGATACGCGCCTGCCTCTGCGCCCACCATCTCCCTGCCACTTCCTGGAACACCTGGCTCATGCATGGAAATTCGTGTTCCGAACGACTTAGTTCTGCCAGCATTTTAAGAGTCTGGATAAAAGTGAATCTGCTTCCATACATCCCATAGAAAGAAAGGCATGGAAATCAGGGTGAAATAGTTTGAATTCCAACAAACCCCACTATTGTATTTTGCTGCTAGAAGACTCATTTATGTCCATACATGGAATTTCTATGTGAAATGAATGGATCTCAGAATGGCCAGTCTATCGAATTTAATTGCACTGATGATGGACAAAGACTGCAGAGACTAGCACTTCGCCTCCACGACCAAACATTGCTGCTAAGTCTAGTCCATCTCCTCAAATGCACCTGGGTTGCATGTATCGCATACAATTGTCAGGAACATGCACCGCTGTCCTTCCAAATCTCAAAACCGTTTTTAAAAGTTACAATTACCAAAGTTTTTAGCCTAGACCCTTTATTCACCCTCACTCTCTCTCTCCAACTCCTTCTCTTTCTTTCCTCCTTTTGTTATTTCTTCTTCCCTTCACATTTTCTGAATTAAGATAGGAATTGGAATTTGGGCAAGAAAATTTTAAAAATATGAAAATATGTATTCAGGTAGCTGATCCATTTTAGCCATGTAAAATTGTTCTCCTTAGTACCCAAAATACTTCCAATGACAATAACTCTATGAAGAAGCCATTTACCAGTTGATGGATTTTTAAATTATCAGAAATTTCCTGACGATAACCTTACTTAATTTAATTTATTCTTTCCCTGAACGCATGCATATTATCACTACAGACTTCCTAATGTCCTTTCAAGCCACAGCTCCCCTGTCCAAGATTGAGAATCCCTGTCTGAGCTGCCCACTGTCACTGCCAGCACTTATTAACCCTCTCTGAGAGGCAGTGTGTTCATTTCATAAGGTGGGAATATGATAATTAACTTATTGGCTTATCACAGTTGTGAAATAGCATAACACACATCAAATACTTAGCGTAGTTCCCGACATAATGTAAACAGTACATATAAATTTAATCCACAACTCAGGACATTTTGCTTTGTTTTTGCCAAAAGCTAGCATTATCCATACATTTATAAGAATCAAATTAGAAGCTATGAAATCTGACTTCCATCCATGGTTAGGCTGTAGAAATTCAGATGAGTGAACCATCATTTCTCCTCCAATAAAATTAGGACAAATATCTTTAATTTCTGTTCCAGCCCCTGCCAACTCCCTGGAGATGTTCCTGAAACTCAGAAATTAGGAGAGGGACACTATAGTATATATAGTACATAAGAGAGTCTATGTTCCTTACTGTTTATAGGAATAAGCATAAATAATTTATTTTAAAATCTTCTATTTACCACACCCCTTGTTATTTTCACAATTTCATTAGGAATCATAGTTACAAGTTGATCATTTGAGCTGGTATTCCTTCATCTTAAAAAAAATAAAAATAAAAGAAAGCACACCTTATCCCCTAGCTCACATCTAACATATAGATTTTTACCTAATTTATACAGAGAAAGAATGTGTTCTTT
The DNA here is from genome assembly GCA_004026745.1 of Myrmecophaga tridactyla. Classification (NCBI taxonomy): domain Eukaryota; kingdom Metazoa; phylum Chordata; class Mammalia; order Pilosa; family Myrmecophagidae; genus Myrmecophaga; species Myrmecophaga tridactyla. The sequence continues at coordinate 53,739 of PVIY010013528.1, forward strand.
CTGTGACAATATGCCCGTGTAAATAATAGCAAAATGGAGTATTATTTCCTGAAACTCCATATTTATTTCATAATTCCTGGTATGTCAAAGACATAGCCTTCCGCCTTCAAATGAAATCAGTAATCTGTCTCAATGTAGTCACATGTGTGCCACAATCTTTCCTTTCCTTTTAAAGCCACGCTGTTTGTTTCACAGGGCCTTGTGACCCCTGCTGCATTGTTTTTGCATTCTTCTCATAAGAATGATTCTAGTAATTTGCAGTGTATTGATGTGTTAAACTTATTGGCAAATACTTTTAAAAACACTTGAACTTTTACTTTACATTTACTTTTCTTCTCTCTTGCTAGCCCATATGTAGGTATAACACTAGCCTCCAAATAAATATGCAGATCAGATGGTTTATTAGGTTGTTATATTACAGCCTCAAAGACGTTTCATATCTCAAATAACTCCCCATTCTATTCAAGCCATTGAGACCTGATAGCCCAACTTTTGCTGCTCATAATCGTTTCATTTCTTCCTTTATTGGAAAGGAATTGCCGATTTGTAATTTTGCAATGATGCCATCTAAGCCTATTAAATAAGATGACATTAATATCGTTTTCACCTTATAAGATGACATTAATATCATTTTCACCTTTCTTTGAGGCTTTGTCTGTAATAAGATGGAGCAAGAAACTGGGGTAAGTCAGCAATGCAACTAATTTAACTGAAATTAGATTTGTATTTTCTCCTTGTAACTCAATTGTTTGAGTTTAAGCTTTCCCAAATAAAACTTATTTCTATAAGCAAAGTCATAGATCCGATCATGGCAGAAATGAAGAATCATTTATTTCTACTAAATAATTTAGAAAAAGGAATAGAAAGATTATGCATAGTTTTATTTCAGCCTATATTTATTTCAGTTCTATGATCAGTGATTATAGAACATTTTGATATAATAAATAATTTGTGTCCTCATTGGGCTTCATCTTCTCTCACGAGATGAATATGAAGTCCTCTATTTTTTTTAAATCTTCTGGGTATATTCTTAAAGAGTCTCTCTGAACACACATGAATACACTTATCCACCTTTCCCTCTCCAGCTGATAGATTCTCTTTCATTCTCTTAATCTACGTTCGTTCTTAATCTGTTTCCCTTGGTTTCCACTAATGTATTAGTTGCACTTCAAGAAACTATTCTTCAATAGATGACTTTCAGTCTTATACATTGTATTGTAATTGTCCTGCTTCGTCTAAGCATCTGGCTCCCCCTCCTCCTCTATCCTTTGGCATTTGATAGGTGATGTGTTATGGTAGTAATCAGGCTCATTTATGACATGCCTATCATGGGCCAGGGGACAAATACACCCATGGACGTTCTCTGTAGTTTCATGAGGAAGGGTACATTTCAGCTCACCTCCCATCAGGAGACAGGACACATAACTTTCTCCCTCACCCAGTGCCTTCCTGAGGGCACCCTGAGGTCCTCTGAGAGGCAGGATGCAGGGAAGCAGGGTGAACACACCACATTCAGAGTATCCTTTCCCATCTAACAGCTCAAAGCAGCTTTACATAATGTTCTCAGATGCCTTAATTGGAAAGATTTTTCCGGGGTTGCATGCAAAATAAATAGAGATTCATATGCCCTCCACCTCAATACCCCCATTTTAGAGATGTGGAAATTTCCCAAATTATCAGTGTTAAGGAACAGAATTTAAGAAAAACCTCAAGTCTTCCCATGGCTCTACTATCTCTTCTGTCTTTGTAGACTCTGCTGAAACCCAGCAGCAATAAACTTCTAAAGCCCACTTACTGTGTCAATCAGTCCCCATTTCCAAATATGTAGGAAGCTAAGGAAGCTTGTCCCCTTTTGAATTGTCAGCTTCTTAGCTCATGAAACTGTCCTTCTCCTACTATAAGTAGATTTGTGTTTTCCACTATTCCATGTCCAACAATCTATTTCATAGCCAAGGTACACTATGAGGTGTAATACCTTGAACGTATTTATGCGAAAGTGTAGTGTTTTCTTTCTTATCCTCCCTCAAGAGGATATATAGAAGGGAACTGCTGTCATTACTCATTTTTATCCCTCTGCTCCCATCCAAAGAATTCCCAAGCTAGTCTAGTTGAGGAATATGCATCCTCACAAGTTTGCCACATATTGCCTTCTTCATCCCACTCAATTTCTCCTTCATTCCAAGTACCAGTGCTCTCACACTGACAGTTTGATGTTCTGCTTGTGAGAATTAGCCTATCATATTCATTTACATCCCCTTAATTGCTGCTGCTATTGTTTAGTCCCTTAACCTCCAGCTAGGGTGCAATTCACGTGAACACTGGGGAAGTGCCGATTAGTTCTGCAAAGAAGATTAAAATCATCTGGCTAATTGGAGATTGCCCATTCTGCTGCTTTCCTGCCAGGTCCAGGTTGAACAAACCTCACGTCTTCCAGGGAGGACCCTTGGCTGGGTATGAAGGAAGGCTTGGCTAGATCCAACAGCATTTCCTAGCTTGTCCATGTACAGGGCAACGTGCTAGGCACCGTGCCTACAATGATCACCCATCTGGTCTCTGTCCCAGGCTGTAACTGGCCTTTTGACTGGAAGCCTGCCTCCTTGATTTCCATAAGAAGCACATGCAGAGTGGAGAACTTCATTTCCATGTGGTTGAGTCATTGGTTTCCCGAATTGGTAGAAATTTCATTTTGAAATGCAGACACTTAAAGAAAATCCTTATGGAGCAGCTTGGCTAGTTTGGAGGAAAATGAGAATTAAGAACATGATAATCTCAGTTGATCTGAAGTATAATGCCATGTTTGGAATAAGTAATTTACTCAGAATGTAACGTCGATGTGATGGCAAACTTGCTTCGGTAACTGTGCTGTTGCATAGGCAATGAAATCTCAAAGCTTTCATTGGCAACACTTCATCACAATGTGTATGTTCAGATGGGATGTTTTAAGATGTTTAATTATGTTTTACTTAATGGAGATGAGACACTTACATATCCACCCCAGGAATTCAGAGAAACTACAGTAAGTCAAATCTTCATTTAACCTAAGATGCCTGTCTCCACTTGACCCCAGTCTACCTCTTCAGCACATTTCTTGACTGTACCCTGAAATCCAGTCATCAAAAACTGTTAACCCTTCCTTAAATGTATCAGATTATTTTATGGCCTTGCTTCTTTATGTTGCTCTGGGGTTTGTTATAGGAATGAAAGACACATATAGGAAGAAGGGCTATGTTGGCTTGGGTGGTCCACAGAGGAAGTGATCCAAAAATGTCAGGTGCTTTACATCCATTATGCCTCTTAATCATCCCAGCAGGCTTGTGACAAAGGTCATCATACATCTATATTCATACATCCAACTCAGAAAGGTTGAGTTACCTGCTCAAGGTCACACAGTCAGTAAGTTAAAAAGCTGTGAATTGAAATCCAGTTTTATGACTCCAAACTGACTTCTTTCCTGCTATGTGGAGGAGGTGCACCTCAAGAATAGATAAGTCTTGAGCTGCAATTTGAAGGATGTGTAAGAGCAAACAAGGGGTAAAAGAAGAAAGTTAACCTTCTGGGGAAGACCTCTCCCTGTCTCACCAGCTGATGGTGGTGGTGGAGATAACATCAAAGGTAAGAAGAACACTGGGAGGTTGAAAGAGGAGGATGAGGGCAAGAGTGATAGAAGTTATTAAGACTATATGATATTTCTGAATGGCAATGCAAAACCCGGATCCATGCAGCAGCTTGAGAATTTCATAAGGGAGACACTAAGACTGGTTAGAGAGCCAGAGATTCTAGGACTCAAAACCCATACTGCTACATGGAACCTTGAGTAGGGCATGAGATTTTGTAGGTTTGTCCAGAGTGATGCCCCAATAAATCTCAGAGTGATTTAAACAGTGCATAAAAAAAGTATTTGCAGAGTCCCATTGGGGAATGGTGAGAATGGGGGAAAATTCAACTTTCCTAAGTGGAGAATTCTTGGTATTCTTATAAACAGTGGAGACAACCAAAGCAATAGGCTGAGCCTTCAATCTTGGGGTTTGTTCATATGAAACTTAGCCCACAAACGATAGGCTAAGCCTACTTAAAATTAGGCCTAAGAGTCACCCCAGAGGACCTCCTTTGTTGCTCAGATGTGGTTGCTCTCTCTCTCTCTCAGCCAACACAACAAGCAAATTCACTACTCTCCTCCTCTCTACATGGGACATGATTCCCAGGTGTATGGACCCTCCTGGCAATGTGGGACAGAAATCCTAGAATGAGCTGGGACCCAGCATCAAGGAATTGAGAAAACTTTCTTGACCAAAAGAGGGGAGAGCAAAATGAGACAAAATAAAGTGTCAATGGCTGAGAGATTCCAAACAGAGTCGAGAGGTTATCCTGGAGGTTATTCTTACACATTATATAGATAGCACTTTTTAGTTAAGGTGTAATGGAGAGGCTGGAGGGAAGTGCCTAAAACTGTAGAGCTGTGGTCCAGTAGCCATGTTTCTTGAAGATGATTGTATAATGATATAGCTTTCACAATGTGACTGTGTGATTGTGAAAACACTGTGTCTGATGCTCCTTTTATCTACTTTATTGACAGATGTAAAACATATGGATTAAAAATAAATAAATAATGGGGAACAAATGTTAAAATAAATTTAGTAGATTGAAATGTTAGTGATCAACGAATAGGAGGGGTAAGGGGTATGGTACGTATGAATTTTTTCTGTTTTCTTTTTATTTCTTTTTCTGAATTGATGCAAATGTTCTAAGAAATGATCATGATGATGAATATACAACTATGTGATGACATTGTGAGTTATTGATTATAGATCAAGAATGGAGTGATCATATGGCAAGAATGTTTGTATTTGTATGTTATGTTTAACAAATAAATTAATTAATTAAAAACAAAACCCCATACTACTGATTGTCTCCCCTGAAGATGCCAAAGAAGAAAGCAACATCTTTTTATTGCATTGTATGTTATAGCTGCAGAAGTGGCAATAACACAGCAAATCATGAAGTGGGCATCTTAGGATAAAAAGATTTGGCTGATGCATCAGGGCTTTAGCCCTCTAATACTTGTTCTCTCTCTGCATTTTACATGAACCAGAAATGTAAAAGAAAAAAGGGAAAATCTATGTGGGATAAAGTCACAAAATAAGGACATGCCCCTAATATTTGAAGGGCTTGGATAGAGAGTACAAAGGGAGTCTCACAACATACCACAAATCAAACTATTGTCTGAAATATTCTCTATCCTCCTATCTTTTTTTTAAAACTTTTTTATTAATTAAAAAACTTAACAAAAGAACATTAATATATCATTCCATTCTACATATACAATCAGTAATTCTTACTATTATCA